>PVJO010005901.1:0-94054 GCA_004026905.1 Hystrix cristata
TGACAGCGTTCACTCCCAGCCTGAGGCTGAAGGCGTGAGAGAGAACCTGAGTGTGTGTGCGCGTGCACGCGCATGTGTGTATATGTGTACAGGTATAAATTCTGGAATCTGAGGGCCTGATAATCAAGAGTTCTGACTGCTGAGGGAAGGAAAAGATGGACGGATGCATCAGCTCAAGAAAAAAGCGATTCACCTCTCCTACTTTTCGTTTGTTCTCATCTGGAGACACTGATACACTCAGAAAACCCATCTGACCAACTATCTGAGTAGCCCAGCTAAGTTACACATGAAAATAATCTTCACAGGCAATTTCACAAGCAAAATGTGGCTTTGCTGACCACAGATTGGGAAGGAGATGCCTCAGTTCCATAGTATTCGAACTGTGCAGATACAGTTAGCGTGACTAACCTCAAGGATACAGGTAAGAGTGCAAGAAGTCAAAACATTTGGGGCGTGGTGACTTTTGACTATTTATAAATTATTTACATAACATTTATACATTAATTAATACAATTTATCTAATTGTCAGTCTATGTAATTTAGTTTTAAAAAATAGCAATTCTTGAATTTGGGTAGATATGGATGTAGATAGACATATCCCTTGTCCCAGCCAGCTATGGAACCAAAGTTCAACTTCACCAGGTGAGGTAGTGTGCTCAGAGCAAATAAATTTCAGTGAACTACAGTATTATCTCTCATGGTTCCCTCTCGCCCTTAGATTTCAGTTTGGTGTGTCTAAGCATGTCAAATTTTTGAGGGTCTTAAGAGTAATATCTGGGTATGTAGCATTTTAAAGTGTTTTCAGTAGAAGCATTGATACAAATAATAGCACAAAAAAGATAGATCTTTTGCAAATGGGAAGGGGACCAACAGATGGAGGGAGGGAAGAGGGAGCAGAGCAGAACAGGATGGGAAAAGATTTAAAATGTGTTATGTACATGTACCAACTCCCCACAAGGAATGTGATCGTTATGTACTACAAACACGTATTAATAAAAAGTAAAAATTGGGAGGAAAAAAACAACTAACCTAAGCTTAACTTTTTCCTGTTAGTTGATACAATTGATGGAAAATCTTTTAGAGACGAGTGCTCAAAGAACAACCCAAAACTCACTTATTTATCACAAGCGCCAATACTGCAATTAAACCTGACTACTGGGGATTTAGTTTAGAAACAGCAACTCATACACTAGCATCTTTTGTCTTAAAAGAAAAGCAAATAATACTTGTGCCATAGGTTTGCCACCCCCGATTTATACATAGAGATAAGTGAAAAGATGTTTTTCTCCTTTGTTTAAGTGATGAAGTACATAAATAGTTAACATTTTACATGTTATATAGCAGATTTAAATCCAAGAGGTAAAGTTCAGTTGTCTACTTTGAAGATGCATACATTGTGCAAATAACTTTGCTAATTGTTATGATTTAGATTGGAAATATCCTCCAAGGGGCTCATTGTGTTAAAGGCTGGGTCCTGGTGCAGCATTTGGAGGGGTCCTTTAGGGATGAGACTGTAGCAGGAGGGCATGATCAGTGTGTTGATGAGTTCACGGTTGAATGGGCTGCTGGAAGGAGGCCTACTTGAAGGTGGTGGGTTATGGGGCCGGCGTTGGGCCCCACAGCTTGTGCCCCTCCCCCACCCGAGTTCTCTCACACTCTGCTTCCTGACCACAGCGAGATGAACCGCTCCCTCTCACCACGATGTTTCTGCCTCACCACAGGACTGAACGCAATGGAGTTGGCTGACCAAGCTCTGAGACCACAAGCCAAAACAAATCCTGGTTCTTGAAGCTCTTCTCGGGCATCTGGTCACATCGATGAAACACTGACACACACGCTAATATTTTGATTAGAATGTTTGTGCCTATGTTTATGGGAAAAGTGAAGCTGTATTTTTTTCTTATTCATGTATGGTTTTGGAATCAAGGTTACACTCACATCCTAAGATGGTCTAGTGTAGAGGCCTTTTACTTCTAGTTCTGGAAAAGAATCTGAGAATAAAACTACCTTTTTCTTTGAATTACTTTGGAAATACAGATGAAGTTTGGGCTTGCACGAGTATGTATTTGGTTCCTTCTGCCGTGATGTCTCAGGTCAACATTATCTGATAGAATTTCCATGACATCAGAAATATTTGATAACCTGCTAAGGCCTCCACGTAGCAGCTGGTCACATGTGGCTGTGGTGACTGAGGAGCTAAATTTCGAAACTTTGATGTCTGCAGGCTTTCACACTGAACGCTGTGTAAACACTTATTGACTGCCTGGAACCTTTTCCTGTTGTCTTCCATCACGTCTTGGTATGAGATGTGCCCTTGGTATTTTTCTTATCTTTCTGCACTCATCTCTTCCCTGAGGATCCTGAGTTGCAACTTTTTTATTTTCTTCTTGTGGCTGAAGCAACCATCTCTGGCTTCTGCTTACTTTTCTTCTTTTACAGGAGTGTCTCATAGTGTCTTTATTTACCAAGAGTTAGTTTTCCTTCTAGTTTGGGCATATGGATGAGTACTTATTTATTTTTAAATACATTTTCCCTTTGGATATTTTGTAGTAAGTAGAAGATTCCTGAAGAAATTTAAGTGTATATTCTGATATTGTTTTCCAGATGGAGAAAATAGAATACAGAAAATTTAAATTACTTTTTCAAAGTCACATGGCTGATTAGTGCTGGAATCAGGGCTGGACTTGAAATCTCCAGTCTTTTACTTAACACCTGTTGCTCCTCCAATAATACTTATTTCCAAAACCAAATCAAGTCATAGTTTAAGTGCTTTTTTCAAGCATCATCCTCAAATCTTGTGAGGCATCACATTTTTTTAATATAAATAATCATATCTCAATTTGTCTTTATATAAGCCTTTCTATTTGCATACCAAATAGAAATGAAGTATGCCCAATGTGTCTGGTACAATCTTACATCCAAAATGTTTTTCTATGTTCCGTCACCCCAACAACCATTCTAGGTATTTCCTAAGGGCCTCGAGATGATGAAATCTATATATTTAACATAGGTCTCATCTCTGTAAAAAAAAAAAAAAATTATGGCAGAGTAGTACTCCATTGTATCTCCATGATAAGCTTGAGATATTCATGGGTAAATGGATGTATCTTGAGACTATACTCCTAAGTGAAATAAATGGGACACACATGTTTAAATACCACATAGTTTCTCTGGTTTGAGAAACTGAAGTGTAAATAAAGACTAAAATGTATTATATTGGGAAAGGGAAGAAAATGTCCAAATGAGAAAGGGAACAAGGGAGGGGGAAAGGAACAGAGGGATAAGAGAAATAAGAAATGGAAGGAAAAAATGGAAACAAAGCTTTTGTAAATAGGGAGGGAGGAGGGGGTGAGGGGAGGGGAATGGGAAAAACAGAAGCAACAAGATATATCATGTACAGGTAGGTACAAATCCCCTCTGATGAATGTTATCACTATGTACATTAAAATATACCATTAAAATAAAGTTTAAAAAAAATTAAGTATAATACTGCAGCATACAATAGGATGAGTTTTCACTACACTAGTTAAATTAAGAAATTAAGTTGCCAGCATTCCACAAGTCCCCCTCTTCCTCCTTTCTAGTCACTTCTCTTCCCCCCACAAGTAACCATTTATCTCAACTTCTATTCCTTTGGATTTTTTTTGGTTGACTTTTTCTCCCAAGAAATAACTAACCACCTACATAGAAACTTGCATATGAAGAGACTCTCAGATATTGTCCAGTTGAGTGGTTTTTAAAATTCATTAAAAATGAACAGCACAGCATTTTCTTCAGACAAAATGCCACACGGGTCCCCAGGATGTGAGACAGATAGATAATACTCACACTTCTCCTGCTGAATCAGAATTAGAAATGTGAATCCTGTGGAGCTTACAGCACATTTCCTTCCTTTAACCCATATGAGGGCTCTACCCCGTGGACTCGGAGACATCACCTCTGTGTGTGGAGGAGCTAGGAAAGTTCCACTAGAAAGTCATTGGTTTGTTGAAGCCTCTTCCTTTTAATAAAAAGTTGGCAAACATTTCTAGAAAGGGTCACACAGTAAATGTTTAAAGCTTTATCTGCCATACAGCATACTTATTGAAATACTGTCTTAATATGAAAACATATCTACACAGCATGTATTGGCTGTATGTTAATAAAATTTTATTTATAAAACCAAGCTGTGAGGCACAGTTAGCCATGGACAATAGTTTGCCAACTCTTGCTTTTGGAAAATAGGAATGGGAGGTTCAGAAAATGAAGTAATTTAGAATCACAGAATTGTATTACTAAAACTAATTTTCTTATAGAGAAGGAGACCAAGGATCTAGGTAAATCATATTAACTTACAAAATTACAGCAATTTTGGGTACATATAATTCAGTAAAGGATTACAGGTAAGATACTAGAATTATAGTTGAGATGGCACTTTCTTCTATTCCAACTTGTTTTTACTATTAAAACTCTCAGGTGTTTACATCTTTCCTGAAATAGAAGAATCATGCTTTTCCTGGGAATTGTAAATCCCCTAATCTCATAACTAATACATTTCCACTGCACTCTGTTTCTCATGTCTGAACACTGGTGCTTCTAAATTTGAAAATCTTCACATGAATCACCCAAGTAATTTACTGCATCAATTTTAGGGGGTCTGGGACCTGGGAATATGTCCTCCCTTACTCAATTAAAGTGCATCTTTGGCATGTCAAGTTTGAGATAGTTTTTGTGAAAAGATTAGGCATTTGTATAAATGCGTCAAAACCTTATTCTTCCTATGATTCAGGGTGTTAAGATTTATTCTTCTATCATCTGCCTGAGAATGGATTATTCAGATTACCAAGACACCCTGCAGAAGCCAACACAAGGCTTGTCTTTCTTCTGTATGTACGTATCATTTTATCAACTGGGATGAGCGAAGTTATGATGCTTAAACAGGCAGAGCCAGAATATTAGTGGTTCAAAACAATGTATTTCAGGCCAGAGCGTTAGCAAGTCGGCAAAGGTCTCTGTACCCACCACTGCTGTCCTCTGTCTCCCTCTGAAGTGGACAGGGCAGAACTGCTCATGACAACATGGAGGAAAGAGAGCAATGAAGCTGTGTTGGCTCTTCGAGCGTCTGTGTGATGTGACAGACTCACCTTTCAGAGATCAAGGGAAAGTCAAAATGTTAAACTTGACTTCCACAGGGCAGGGAAGTACCCAGGAAGGGAAACTGGGCATCCTTGAACTGAGGTCAAAATCTAGTTAGTTGAGCCTGAAGCCTCAAGTCCCTTATTGTTTCTTCCTGTATGAAGGTCTGATGGCCTTCATGCAGATCAACTCGTAGTCACCTGCTCTGAGGTTCCAGATACCAAAAGTGGCCGTCAATGTATCTTTTAGGTTTTGTAAATCGAGATGTATTTCTATTCCTTAAAATGGTTTATCATTAGCATCCTGTTTTCATATGTTAATTAGAAAGAGGATTCAAGAGATACAAACATCATTTAACCTTTTGGGGGTATTTAATATGCTTTGGATGGCCAAGATTCTGTATACACTTTTTTTTCTATTTTTTGCTTTCACCTAACCATTTCTGAAATATTTTCCCATGGACTTTCATGTTTTGTCGTGTGATGCGTGTGTGTGTGTGTGTGTGTGTGTGTGTGTGTGTGAATTTCTATCAAAATAAATTACAGGTGTTTGTTAAAAATTCAGATTTCTGTTTTATGCCTCAAAATAACCATGGGCAATCATGGAAATCTGTTTGGTTTATATTTCAGATATATTTGATGGCATTAATGTTTGATAAACACTGATGTAAATCATACCTCTGGATACGGTCCATTAAGTGTATGGAATCGGCGGCTACCCCTTGGGGCTGTTAGGTATCCCTTGCTTTGGTTCCTCTCTTCCTTCTCATTCTCCTCTTCCTCCATCATTTTATTTTTGCTTGAGGTTGAGCTTAACGTGTTTGTTTTTCCTAATGATTATGTGGATGGATTTGTCACTTGCTCCGTAGATTTACCTCAGGGGAAAGAGCTGTCAGAAATGAGGACTATTGTTTTATCGACTATCTTATAAGATTTTTGATGTGGAGAATATAGAGACAGAAGAAAATTCTAAATAGGACTTTCAGAAAAGAAAGTTGGTGTGGTGGCTGTCCTGCATTATGTGTGTGTTACCTTTAATGCCATAACTGAGAATCTGAAGGCAGGTCTGCAAGTACAACGTGATCAAAGTAGGTGATCACACCCTCCATCTCCCATTCTCAGATTTAAAATCCAATTCCTACAA
Organism: Hystrix cristata; assembly: GCA_004026905.1. NCBI lineage: Eukaryota > Metazoa > Chordata > Mammalia > Rodentia > Hystricidae > Hystrix > Hystrix cristata. Next base: position 6,259 of record PVJO010005901.1, read on the forward strand.
CCACTGTTGCTGTAGTTGAATAATTGTGTGTTGATTTAATTCCACTGAAATTAACAGGCGTGAGATGTGACATTCTCACTATCACCAACCCTCCCCACCTTTTCCATCTCTTTAAGAGTCATGTGCGTCAGTCCACATACAGCTTCTAAAACTTTGAGATTAATAAAAAAGCAATAACCTTTCAGGATTAAGTAATGCCGTTCTTAGAGCTTGTGCATAAAAATAAAAAAGATGGCTCCTAAAAGCTTATGTTACAGTTCTATTCTGAGCAGAAATAAAACTATCGGATGGGTTGTATTGACATAATTTTTCAAATTGTTTCATTGGTTCTACCTGAGAAAGTAAACTGAACTGAATTTCCAGTTTTCATTAAACAAGAGTTTTTAACTCACTAACAGTGTGATGTGAACAAGAGAAAAGCAGCCAAACCAAAGGGATCTGTATTCTGTAACCAGTTTTGATGTATCATTTATTGCAGTGAGTAACAAAATGATGCAAGAAGACTATATTTACAACGGTTTTGGAGAACTGAATGCATTATAACCATATTTCAAACCATAGTCCAAATCTATATTCTTTACATATTTGAAGCTTAACAGAGGGATCCAGTGAACAAATTTTAGGCAAAGATGTATGAAGTTTCTTTTCATTTTAAGTTATTCCCTCCCAGTGCACAGTGGTACCTGAAAATCTCCTTTTGATGGCCTGCTTCAGAGTTTGATGAGAAATGATCGAAGGAATGGTTGATGATTGCGATAATCTAGTCCAACCTGCTCGTTTCTGTTTTTGTGTGGACGTCTATATTTGCTTTATTATTCATAGAAAACTGGAAATTCAGTTTACTTTCTCAGGTAGAATCAATATTATCCCTATTGAGTTCTTTAAAGTGAATTATATTAGTTTTATAGTAGATTATATTGTTTCACGAAGGATGCTTGGATTACAATATTTTCACCATTACACAGAATTTCAGTTCAAACAGTATATACTAATTCTATTCTTTGATTCTTTTCTAGAATTAAACATCAACTAAGTTCAAAAGTAATTTCTTTTTTATTTCAACTCTATAAAGTATACAACAGGCACTCGGCAATTACAGCTGCAGGAAAAATACAGAGCAAATCAAAGCAGGTTAAGTTTATGAAAAAGTTTTTAATCTACATCAAAAGAGTGCAAGTGGTCAATGACCATTTGATGACAGTTTGTTGCATTCTGACTAACAAAGGACTCTTTCATGTAGAACAAATTGTAAGAGGACAATCAAATAACCATAGCTATAAGAATACAAAAGAACCGACCAGTTGTAAAAACATCATACATTGAAATAAATTGGATAGATGATGCTTAAAGAAATGTCTCTTTACTCAGAAAGCCCAAACCTCTGAGTCACTGTTCCCAGAGCTCTGTCTATTGATGTTTTGCTTTCTAGTTCTGCTGAAAACTTGCCTTATAAATGATTTGCATATACAAGAACTCAGAGGAAGCATCCTGTTTTGTTTAGAGGTGCACCAAGGTACTTTTTCATCATTGGTTTTGTAACGAGGTGTGATTAGCAGTCACGTCCAATTTTTCTTTTGGGTTGGACCATTGTTCCTGGAGTCCATAAAATGAGATGTGTTAGAATTTGACTGCACTAATTTTTTAAAACTGAATCTGCACAGCTTAGCAAAACAGGAATACCTGTGTACAGACTGATAGTATGTCATATATTAATTTGACCTGCACAAACACTTATACATTTCACAGAAATGACGCTGTATCTCATTAACAGATACACAGCTCTGGTACATTTAACAGAAATAAGAGAACAACTTCATCATTTCTGTAATTGATCAATATTATATAATAAAAGCTTATAAATTGTTAGCAGAAAGAACTGTAAAACGCAGCAAGCTAAGAAAGGACAACATTTTGAGGTGTGTTTGTCTTTGTCATGCAGCATAACACCAAATTTGTCTTTTTTAATAAGATGCCATGAATTTAAGGCACTTGCAACAATGCTAGATAGCCAGGTCATGTTCTAAACTCTAGGACAGATGAAGACAGTACCGTTGACATAATTTTCAATAATACTGACAATTATGACATTAATTCAAGTCTACTTGGACCTAAAAACATTATTCAATACAAATAAAATGAAATAATAATGCTGTGAAACACTAAAAAAAGTTATATGTACCACAAAATTTCACACAAAAATATCTATTTACATAAATATTTGTCTGTGGTCCTACTATGAAATAAAACATTGTTATGGATAATGCACAGATCACCTCTATTGTACGACATCAGTTCTAACATCCTTGTGTTTAATGTGGTAGCTGACTTCTTTTAGCTTAAGTTTATCATCAGTTCAGTCGTCCAGAAATGAAACAAGAAAAATTCAGTACTTGAGTTTATTATTATTATACATGTGTGATTCTCATGTTATGTTCTGTAATTTTACGCAAAAAATATGACTCATAATGAATATAATCAAAATAAATTTGTTTTAACTGCTACATGGATCGGATTCATATCTAAATAACCAAGAAGGTAACAAACACAAAAATCAATTGTGACAATTTTCCAGAAATCATTTTCTCTAATGAATTCAGTTTATCTCCAATATTACAGTGTTCCTTCGGTTCTCCTGTGAGTTAACACACACAGGAAACCCTTATTTCCCATACTCAAAGTATTAACAAGAAAGTCAGTTAACAAATCAAACAAGTTGGCACTATTCTAACTGATCCAGGTCTTTAAGAAAAACAAAAGAGGGGGCATGAAAAACTCAGAAAGAAAGTGATATGCACTTTGTGAAGCTGATCATGAATTATAGCCCTAGTGTCTTCATTAAGACAAGATTTAATTCCTTAAATTTCAGTGTTAAAAACCAGACGAATGTTATCAGTAAATAATTTTTGGAAGATAGAGTTCACCTTTAGCTTTTGGTGATTGCTTTAGACATCCCCGTGCAATGGTGCAGGTGAAATGAACAAAGATACAATTACAAGTGGGAAAAGAATCTACAGTTACACTGTGCTGAATGCTACTTCTTCCTTCTCTGTAGAACTGATACAACTTATAGGTTGTCTTAGACTTGAACTATAGTACCAAAATCCATAGTAAGTACTTATTTCAGGGGCTTTTTGGCTATTTCATTAATTGTAAGAGAACACTCATTTCCTTATTATTCTAGCAAGCCCTTAGCATGCCTAAACCGCACTTTCAGTTAAAATATTTAAACACATAAAATAATGTTGAATTATATAATTTTAAAGCCCAATTAAAAGTAATATAAAACTTCTGAAACAGCATTCAGAGCTAGATTTTGATATATTTAATTTTATATTCTAAAATCTGTAGCAGAAAACAAGTATCTTGGCAAACAGGTTGATTTTGAGAAATTGTGGGAGGGAAAGCTCCAAAGACACAATAATAATAATATCTTAGGATCAAAGTTTTAACTGGACTTTTATATTTAATTGGACTAATTATATTTAATATACCCTTAGTAGTTTTAGCCTCCAAATTATTTTAGAATATTCTATTCTGATATCATATTCTAGTAGTTTTGAATATGAAAAATTAAAATGAAATTCATAACATATATAGCTTTCTTGGCTATAACATTATAATCTAATTGGACATATTTGTGTGGTAACACTTACATTAGATTGATTTAAAAAACTCTGTTGGATAAAAGCAAACCTGTATTTATTATACCAAATCTACATACAGTTCCAAATCAGTAGGACAGCTGGAAGGTGACATGTTTGTCTGCATCAGTCTAATGCTGGCTGTCCAGGAAAAGCCTTCCAGAGGCTGCTGCTTATGATAGCTAATTATGGTCACCTGCCTGCCCACAACAGGCTCAATTTAATTTGCAGATTCTTTTCCCTAAGACAAAAAAGAAAATCAGTTTGATGTTTTCAACTCTCGTCCTTCCTAGCTAGTATGAAATTCCAGGACCACAATGTTTCTCTTCTGTTTAGCTGAACTTTATTTTTAAGAAATCAGATTCCTGTTTTTGTCTCTAGTCCCTTCCTACTTTGACGAGTGCTCGAGCTCACTCAAGAAAAAAGTGATCGACAGGTGGCCGGCTTCTCTTCCTGTTCCCTGACCTCAGATCCTCAGGTAAGTAAGCTTCCTGGTAGAGTAAATCTTAGTAACTTTGACTTCGTGCTTGCTTATTTTGTTTTTGTTCTCTCTCTCACTCTCGCTCTCTGGTTCAGGCCTAAGACAAGAGGCTAATTCAAATGGGTTTGAAACCTTTCCCTCTCAAATCTAGATTATGCTGTATAAGTGAAGTCTGACATGAGTTTGGTTTAATAAATTTAGTGAGAATGCTTGAGTCTCTGGCTAGACATATAATGATTAGAATTTGTGTTGTCCATTCAAACACTGACATTACAGATGAAAGATATACATAGCACCTATATAGTTTTTATTTTACTTTTTGGATGGGTCTTTTTCCCTCCCACCCTACCCTGCCCTCATCCCAAGGGCGTATTTTTATAAAAGGGAATAATTTAAGCCTCAGTTTGAGGGCATATTAGGTAATAAATAAAACCAATTGGCTGCTAGTCATTTATTTCCAGGACCATCTTTAAGTACAATGTCTTTTAAAAAATATGAAATGGTTTTGTGAATTGCCTTTTCCCCCACTCTGTCATGCTAATTTATCAAAAGAAGCAAACAAAAAAATCATGTATTTTTTCAGTCTTCTGTGAGAACACATATATACCTGCTATGAAAGGTCTCAGCAGAATCCATAGCAATTGTGCTTGTAGCGTATCAATTTTTAAAATCTGTCTGAAAGAAAAGGTAACATTCAGTCTCGTCAGCAGCACTGCTGGGAAATAAAATCATGAAACTTCTAGCACTGATTTGACATGAACTCTGTGGCCCACAGATGCGTGGTCCTCTTTTGTACGGTATATACACCGGCTTGCAGTAAGAGATTCCACAACCTCACTCGAAGGAGGGGAATAGCCCAAGTTCTGTACCACAGTTACCTATCGTAGCCAATATATTATTCTTCCATCATCTAGATCATTCTAGCAAGGTACAGACTCTTACTAGATAGAAGTGTTTCCTACAGTCTTTCAAATTATAATCAGAGCAAAGCAAGATCGTTGCAAGAATAGAGAACAACTCTTTCTGGTGAAGGGCTTTGCTTCAGGACCACCATGTCAACTGCTATTTTAGACTCAAACAGAAAACATGTAAAGAGCACTACGTCATCGAATCGTAAGTCCTAATGCCACTGTAGTTACTGGAGCAGCATCGATCGAAGGCATCATGGTGATCCCGAGCACTAATCTTCTCTCTTTCCCTCAAGATTGCTGGCAGCTGTGTCTCTGGAAAAGCTGTCTTCAGCAAGGCAGAAGCAGGTAAGAGAAAGACATTAGAAGTCTATGTCCCAGCCTGAGTTGTCGTCAGGTGGTGGTTCATCACTGTCCTCAGGGAAACTGTCAAAATTGCTTGTGTCTGTGGGTGATGCGACCTGCAATGTGAGAGAATGAATAACGAGAGGTAGAATTCCCAACTAGAATTTTATTTTTCATAATTAAGAAATAGTTGTATTATTTATTTTTAAACTGATATACAAAAGCATAAAACTTGAGTTATCTTGAGCTATTAGATACATGCACATATTGCATATGTTTAAATCAGGTTAAATACACGTATCACTCAAATGTTTGCCATTTCTTTGTAGTAAAAACGCTCAGGATGCTTTCTTCTAGCTATTTGAGCTGGATGATATTTTATTGTTATTTGTAGTCATCCTATTGTGCAATAGCACAGAAATTCTTGCTATTATCCAACTGTAACTTACTACCCACTGATCAACTTTTCCCCATCTTTCCCTTTCCGCTGCTTTCCTCCACCTCTCATAACCACCATTCTACTTTTTATTTAGAGTCCACGTATCAGTGAGATCATGTGGTTTTTGTCTTTTGTGCCTGACTTATTTCACTTAACATGACGAGCTCTAGTTCCAGCCATCTTGCCACAAATGACAGGATTTCATTCTTTTTGCAGCTGAACAGTATTCCATTATGTTTATGCACCACATTTTCTTTATCCACCAAGCTATAATTTTTAAAAGCATGCTCTATTCATTCCCTATTCAATGACAACTTTTTTTTTAATGGTACATTTTAGATGTACATAGTGATAGCATTTGTCATAGGGGATTTGTACCTGTACATGACATCTCTTGTTGCTTCTTTTCTCCCATTTCCCTTCCCTTCACCCCCTCTTCCCTCCCTATTTACAAAAGCTTCGTTTCCATTTTTTCCTTCCATTTCTTATTTCTCTTGTCCCTCTGTTCCTTTTCCCCTCCCTTGTTCCCTTTCCCATTTGGACATTTCCTTTCCTTTCCCAATATATTACATTTTAGTCTTTATTTACACTTTCAGTTTCTCACACCAGAGAAACGATGTGGTATTTAAACATGTGTGTCCGACTTATTTCACTTATGAGTATGGTCTCAAGATAATGCATTTACCGAGGACTATCTCAAGCTTATCTCAGTGACAACTTTTGAACATCTACTATGTTACAGATTTTGAACCCTTAAGTGGGGATAGCAGTGCTCAGTAAAAATCAACTGTGTTTTTATCATCAGTGGGGTTTATTCTATATTAAGTAATAAATTGTTTGATTAAATAATCACAAAACATCTGTATAGAATTATAAGCTGGCTAGTGGTACGACAAATAAATACGAGGCATCAGGAGAGTATCAGAGTGATCCTACAAAGCTTCTTTGAAAAAGTACTATTTTCAACCTAAGATTCCATGAATTCAATAAAGAAGATATAGCACATGCAAAGGTCCTGAGAAGGGTGGGTTCTGTTCTTTGAAGAAACCAAAAGATGCCTACATGACCGCTTTATAAAAAGGGAGGAGAATGGAATCAGGTGAGGCTGGAGTCCTAGTCAAGACCTAGGCAACATAGCACCTGATAGGCCACTTTAAGGCTTTTACTTGTGTATTCTAAGTGTAATAAAAGTCAGTTGTAAACATGAAGAAAGCTATTACAAATTTACTGGGCAAAGGCCTACTTACAAAACATCAATAAAATTCTGTTCAAATTACTACTGCATAAAAAGACATCCCTGGGGCTGGGGATTTAGCTTAAGTGGCAGAGGGCTTGCCTAGCAACTGCAAGGCCCTGAGTTCCATCCCCAGCATCCCCTTCCCCCCAAAAAAGAGACCCCTGATAAATTTAGGTTAGGATAATACAGGCTTAACATTGATCTCCACCATCTTCTTACTTTGCTCTTGTTCAAAAAATACCTACATGAATGCAATTAGCCTCTGTGAGACATGTGAGATATGATGATTTCTATTGTCATGATATTTTTGTCTTGTTTAATGAATAAACAAATATTAGTACAGAAATAAATCTCAGAGGGGAAAATATCTCTGCATAAGCAGCAGTCTTGAGTTAGTCTTGTATGCTCAGGAGCATATAAAAGAAAGTCCCAGGATCACAAAGTACCTTTCCACTCCTTGATTACGATGCTGAACATTTATGAAACAGATGTGGCACTCATGAACAATATCAATGCAATCAATTGAAATTTGTTTCCGGTCAACACAATGTAAACAGCCTGCTTAGTAAACTGGCTATCTGAAAAGAGAATTTTCCTCTCTGAAAGTCTAGTAGAAACAATAGAAAAGATACACAGTGTGCTCAGAAGTCCTTCAAAATCACGTTGCAGGAAGGCAAGAAGAACTATGTAGGAGCGTAAATGAAACCACACTGACCAAGAAATGATAGCTGATACAACTGATAGCTGCAGGTTCATTACACTTCTCTAATCATATCTGCATGTATTTAACATTTACAGTAACAAAAGTTAACTCCTACTCATCACTAACTGAAGTTTGAAATAAATAGTCAAAAAAGGTAAGAGCAAAATATATAGTAACAATCTCAAAATTTGTCTCTTTTTAAGCTTAGATTTTAGAACATGTCATTATTTTAACATGACGTTTCTCTTGTATTTTATTTAATGTGATCATAGGATAAAATTTAAAAATAACAGGAGGTGTTGACTGACATAAACACGGTCAAGTGTCTCACAGGATTACAGGCTGGAAAGTCCACTTACGCTTGGTATTATGGGTGGTGTCAAGGTGCCTTTTCTTAAGCCTTCCCAGTTAAAACCCTCAAACCATCTAGAAAAAAAAAAAATACAGAGTTATAGGCATTGCAACTCAGCTAAAACTTATTACAACTATAAGATATTCACGTGGTAGAAAGCAGTTAGGTAAACATTTTCATGGGACAAATATATTGTTTATTTAATTGAAGTGTTTTTTCAATTAGCTTACTTTATAAAATGCATATTTTTAAAAGCATAATTGTCAAATTCAATACAACCTTTCTCCCCCTTGTTACTTCAGTCATAATGTCTGTATGGCTTTGTTCCTACACTGTCACTCTAATTCAATAAATATTGTAACATGTGCGGCCCTTACACGGTCCTTTATTTTAAGGAGGGAGAATCAGGGCAGGAAAAGTCAGGACAGAAAATTTACTTTTCATCTTTGTCCCTCATTCAGTATGTAGCCTCAGCTAGTTGACCTTTTCACATTGCTATATTTGTCTCTTCATATTCCATTTTCCTTTTTTGCATTTTAATAGAAGATATTTTATGTACAGCTTTCCTGTGAAAATGAAGATCACATACTGTAACACTAAGGTTTTTTTTTTTGTTTGTTTTATCTTTGAGAAGTGTCACTATTTCCAGATGCTCAAACCAAATTCTTAGCAGGCCTTCTACATACCTGCTCAGAGGTATCTCAGTAAATAAGTTCTTTTGAAGGATGTGAATTTCCCAGGAGTGTTGGACAAACAGTCCAAGAGAGAAAACCAATTTGGGTTTGTTCATCTTTAGAACATACAGCCAAAGCAGGGAAGATCTGATGTTGAAGATGCTGGTATTGTTTGAAAGAATGTATTCTGCATTGTTTTTCTGTCATATTACCCAATTGGGAGACTTTTGGAAAATATGCATTTTCCATTTAGTTTAAAAATAAGGTATGTTTTTAATATTCTGGTAGAGAATAGGTTTTCCAAATTAAAAATACAAATTTTCTCCATGTGTGGGGTCGAGGGGTAGAGCTGGTTAGTGTGAATTGAGAGAAACTGAATCAGTGATTTTGCTGTTTTGAAAGTCACAGCTGTTTTTAAATAAAGTTCCAAACATGCATAAAAAAGGGCTTTGAAAGTCTAATCTGTCTGCATGTTCTCTCTGGGTGTTCGTGTGTGATAACTATGTTAGTCACACGCAATAATTCAAAGAACGTCCCCCTGGAGCAACACCCCTCAGGTTTTCTGCACTCCAAAACCTAGAGTTATAAGAAAAGAACACTTACTTGTGCTTTTGAATGTCTTTCACACCATTTTTCAAATTTCCTAACCTTTCTGATGGATTGTCCCTAAAAGCAAGATAATAATTTTGTTAATAATTATTTCACATGACGGCCCTTTCAAAAATATTACCATTAGTGCCAGTTGTGGTGGCACATGCCTGTAATCACAGCACTCGAGAGGCTGAGGCAGGAGGATCGCCATGAGTTTGAGGCCCACTTGGGCTACACAGTGAGTTCAATGACAGCCTGAACTATATAGCAAGGCCCTGTCTCAAAACACCAAAACCAAAACCAAACCAAACAAAAACCAAACCAAATAAAAATTGTGTTTAAAACACTCACCGGCATAGTTTTTTAATTAAATTAGCAGCATTTTTAGCAATCTTCTTTGGAAATTCTATCATGTCAATCCCTCTCAGTATGATGTTGTAGGTTTTCATGGGATCTGGGCCTGAGAAAGGCGGGCTGCAAGAGTGAGAGGGATGATCAGAGATACTAATTCTGCACTCTGAGTAAAAAAACTCCAATTCTTATAAACTCCACAAGTGACATCGATTCTCTGTTGCATGAAAGTGGAATGAAATTAGATTTAATAGCAAAACACTGTGAAAGCCCTGCCCTGCAAACCACTCAGGGAGCCATGTGGGTCAGCTGTAACCACCATCGCCTTCATTCCTTTTCAGTGCAGGCGACTTACCTACTCTTGATGTGCTTACTCATTCGTGCTTCCTCCTTAACTCTCTGGCCTTTCTCACACTAATCATCTTGTCGATTATACTTAAAATGAAGTCCAAAATCACTAGGACCAGCCTCAAGAACGTCAAGGATCTGACCTGATGACCCAAGCCATGGGCACCCCCACTCACCAGGATCTAGGATCCAGCCTCTCTGCTGCTGTACGACACCAGGTCCTTTCCCTGCTCGGCATGCTGCTCATTTCTCTGGGAGCTTCAGCCCATGTTGATCTGGCTAAGGACTTACTTGGTCTAGTTTCAGTTTAAGGGTTAAGTTTGCTCCCAGATAGAGGCCTACTCAGGTCAACCTAATATAACTGATAGCCCGTCTCAACCAAAATCATCTAATAATCTAACCCAATGCTTGATTTTTAAACTCTAAAGACCCCTGTCACATTGTCTTATAGCACCATTTATTCCACTTATTGTACATTGTTATAATTACAATATATTTGATTTCTACAACTGTTTTATATCTCTTTTCACTTCCAGACCATTTTATTCTCCACAATTCAGCTCCGCCATTCAACTCCAAGTTGAATCGAGTACTCTGCAATTAGTAAGTAATCAATCAACACGTATCCGTCCATCTCAGGCTTCCACAGAAGAGTGTTCTTCCCATTCTTTCCGCTGTGTTCATCAGTTCTCAGCAGATGACCCAACTGAGGCAGTTTCTTTGGCAGCAAGAATGTAATATTCAAGCCCCTGTGAGACAGATCTGTCAGTTTTTAAATAAGCCTATCCATCTCTGGGGTGTGACTTTGAACCAGGCTCGGCGAACACGGAGATGACTAAAGGTAGGATGTCCTTTGAGTTTCTCACAGTTCAGATATATCTCACAGTTCACAGATCATGATACACTCTGACAAACTATTGCTTCAGAAATTAATTATTTTCGAGGGTTCATGTCTCCTCAGAAAAAAAATCTTACAGATTTTATTTTTACCCTTCCTGTCTATTAATCATTTAAACTGTTTCCTTTTATGAGGCAGGCTCAAAATAGAGAACAACACGTTTTCTTTTGTTAAGGGGCCTGGTGACATCTGCTTTGATTTGCAGCACAAGCATTTTTCATATTTAATATATCTTAGGTGATAACTGTCAATTTTATTTACATTTTATTTTTTTATTAGTACATGTCAGCAGTATATTCCTCCTGGGGAGTTGGTACATGCATGTAATACAGCTTAATTTGTTTCAACCCCTCCCCCCACCCATCCTACCTAATTGTCAATTTTAATTTTAATCACTTTTTAAAATGGATAAATATACAATTCTGTTTAGAACAATCTTAGAATTTAAAAAATTTCTATTCATGTGATATTTTGGTTAAATATTCTCTTGACTCTCTTAAGTTGCCAATTTTGATCTTTAGTTTAAAAATGAGGAAGTTTAAAAATGAGGAAGAACCAAATCTTGGATTTTTATTATTAATTTAATACTTTTTCATGAATGATTTTGCTTTTATATTTATCTGTTTATCTTAGACAATCATTTCTTCATCTGCACCTCAGCTGTTGACACTTAGGTTGCTTCTATTTCTCGGCTATTCTGAAGAGTTCTGCAGTGAACGTGGGACAGCAAATTTCCTTTCATTAGAAATACACCCAGAGTGGATAGATGGATCATACACTAACTGTAATTTTAGTAGTTTTAGGAAAGCCATGCCTCTCTGCCTGCAATGCCCTTTCCCTTTCTCTCTACATCAATGTTTTAGTCTTCCTTTAAAGCCCAGTCTAAAGTCTTATATTCTTCAAAATCCCCTTGGATGAACCCTCTGTCCACTGCTATGAATGCTGCTCCTCCCTGTCTTTATACATGTCATGGTGGTATATTCCTTTTTCTTTTAGTATTGGTCCACAAGGAGCTTATATTCTTCATATAGCTTGTGGTATCCCTAATGCCCATTTAAGTTGTCAATTATGATATTATTCAACAGATTAGCAGCATAGTCACATTTCATTTAGGTATAAAATTGCTAACTGGTTCTCTTGCTTCTATAGATAGCTGGCTCTAGAAATCTTTATATGATTACAGTTATATGATTACAGAAATCTTTATATGATCACTTTAATTTTTGCAAAATGACTGGGCTCAACAATCTCAAATAAAGATATTAGACTTGCTTACACACACACACACACACACACACACACACACACACATGCACACACAAGAATGAGCCTATAAGTTGGTATTGCCTTGGTCACCCTCATTTGACGTATTTTTGGTCAAGCTTCATGAATTTGCAGTCACTTGCCTAATCTGAAATGTGTACTAACATAGAGCGAAATAACTCTGAGAGTGTCAAATCAGAGTGACAAAGGCAGGAGCCAGTAATTGTTTGTGGTCCACTTCGACGAGCTGCTCCCTGCAGATGTCCATACCTGCCAGTCAGAAGCTCATACATCAGAATTCCCAGAGACCAGTAGTCAGCTGAAATGTCGTGGCCTTTGTTTAGGATGATCTCTGGAGCTACATACTCTGGAGTCCCACAAAAAGTCCATGTTTTCTTTCCAAATCCTATTTTCTTTGCAAAGCCAAAGTCAACCTTATGATGGAAGAAAAACAAGATTTTTAAGTCACTTATGAATAAGTTGTACAGCTGTAAGCTGTTTTGCTGAAATATTCTGGTGATTAAAAGTACATAAAAACAGAAATCAAGTATATTGCAAACAAAGTCAATCTGCTCAAACTCAGTTTCAAAGGAAAATTTAAAACCTGAGTATTAGAGAAAATTCATCACATGAAAAAGAAAAGCAAACCTTTCTTTCTGGAAATAGTTTTCATTTTTCCTACTTTTATACTGGAGGAGGTTTCTTTTTTTTCTTTTTTGGAGCTGGTGATCGAATTCAGGGCCTCATGCTTGCAAGGCAAGCACTCTAACTGTTGAGCTAAATCCCCAGCCCCCTGGAGGAGGTTTCTTCTTTACTCAAAAATTTTAGAGTACTTGGTAGGTCTGCTTAACGTGTTTCCCAGAACATGTGTAATTGAGGCTGGACTTCATGAAGCTGAAAATTCATCTAGTATTAGTAATCTGAGAATCTACTTTCTGGTTGAGGGAGGTAAGTAACAGCAGCTATAGTATCAATGACTTTGCCCTGGGTAAACATAAACAGATAAAAATGAAATGCAGCCTTAAGTTTTCTAAAAACCTTTTGAAGGATGAACTGTGAATGCAGAAAACTTACTTCTTTTATAAAATAATCCAGTTGATACTACACATAACTGACTGCATTTTTTAAAAAATGCTGAAAAATATTAAAAATTACGTTTTTAAATTTTGTAAAAATACAACCAGGCAGTGACAGATCCAAATCCAAAACTGCTGTATACTTTTAAGTAAGAGAAATTTGCTTCTACAGTAAATCTTTAGAACTTCTGACTAATTGTTAATACTATTTTTATTAATACAGCCTGGGTAACATTACCTTCAAAGTCCAGTCCCTCTCCCAGCATCATTCTAAAATCTGAAATATTACAATGCTTCACAGTTTTCTAGACTATAAACACCCATTTCCTTTAAATGGTAAAAGGCTATCTAGAAAAAATAAATTCCATAAGCTCCTTCAATTCAGGTTGGTGAACACACCCCAGCAAGGATGGCTTCTGATACTTGTTACAAGGCATGTTTTGTCAGGGTATTAGTAATTCAAACTTAGCCAATTTAATTTCTGGTAACTTTTACAAAATTAAAAAATATTTAATTGAAAACTGCATCACTAAAACTTACTTTTAAGGAAAGGCCTAACACTAAAATAGAATGCAGCTTTTAATGTTGGCAAATGAACACAGTTTATAAACAAATACTGTTTGAAAACTGTAGGAAAGAACTCATGTGTAAAATGCACTAACCAGCTTGGCATAACCTCGATGATCTAGGATGAGATTTTCTGGCTTGAGGTCCCTATAAATGATTCCTTTGGAATGGAGATAGGCAAAAGCTTCTACGACACATGCTGTGTAAAATCTCGTTGTCGAATCTTCAAATGAACCTCTGACATAGAGAAAGTGGGATGAAAAGTACATGAGAAATTAGTTTCTCTAAGAAGCCATTTCCATTTGTTTTTCTCATTTCATTATATTCCTGTGGCAAAATTTAACCCAGAGACCAATGTCCAGCTGTCTAAATGTCACATGATTACTGTTCCTTTGGGTTTTCTAAAATATTTGAGGGTCAAGTCAAGGAACTCTCTGCCCTTTTGAGTGAGTGGGAGAGTTTGACTTCCAGAAAGGGCTCAGAAGAGTTCAATACCATACCAAGTTTCACGTGCTGAGTGGCTTCCTCTCAACAGCCCTCTACAATCTAAAGAGGCACAGAGTTACAGCAGTGGGCATGAGAAAGACTACTAATTCAGAACCTGTCTACCAAGAGTTTGTTTTTCAAAAGGAGAGGTTTGTGGATTTATTTCTACTTTATTTAGAAAGCTTGTTTTTGACACTTTATAAATTTGGTATATATATTTAATGAGAATGTAAATAAAAGTTACATCTTCAAAGAACCACATTGGAATATGTGTTAGCACTACTCATACAATCCTAACACCAGCTAACTCTTCTATTTTTGAAACCTTTGTCAGCAAGACAAATAAAATTTATTTTCTGTACTAATGCCTTCTTTTTAGTAGGAAGAGATAGAAATAAAAGACAGTTAAAGGGGAGAGAATGTTAATTTGATTATAATACTTAGCAAAAAAGCTCTCTCTACTTCTATCTCATCTCTGCTTTATCTCGCTTCAAGAATATTTGTATATTCCTGTTTGATGATTGTTTGAATCACATAACAATAAAGGAAAGAACCTTGGCATCTACGGTTAACTCCTTGGTTCTAGGACAGGACATTTATGCTTTGAATTTTATAGCTAAACTGTGATCCTTCCCAAGGAGTGCGCTGAATTTAATAATAATTCAAGAATATTAGTATAAACAACAGCTCTTGAGGTGACTGAGGCGCAGCTGGAGTGATGAGCACTCAGAGCACTCAGGCAGTTTTAGGAACAAACGGTAACCCCAAGCTTGCTTTCATTAGAGTGCCTGATGCTTGTCTGCATTTTGGTGACATTTAACTATTTTTCGAAATTGA
Organism: Hystrix cristata; assembly: GCA_004026905.1. Lineage (NCBI taxonomy): Eukaryota > Metazoa > Chordata > Mammalia > Rodentia > Hystricidae > Hystrix > Hystrix cristata. The sequence goes on from PVJO010005901.1 coordinate 21,456, forward strand.
AGAGAGAAGTCTAATAAAGCAGGAAGTAGAATATGGCAACAGCTTTACAAACTTTATCAGCGAATACAAGGCTATAACATCCACTGTTGGGGTCATTTTTCAAAAGTCGTGTGTTTCAGAAAAGTGTAGATTTCAACTACTAATGTCCCTTGAGTTATTATTGAAATGATTTGTTCTTCCTCCAAAAAAACTCTTTCTTTTGAAATACAGTTCTAGATATGATGTCTACTCATCTAGAGTAGAATTTTAGCTATAAATACTAAGATTCTTGAATCTCTTTCCTATGACATCGGAATGGAAGAACTGTGAATTTATGAGAACAAAAGAAATTTTGTTTGAGAACTGCATCCATAGTAGCATATGAAAAATATATCTTCAACCTCATTTGTCCTCTGACTTGCAGCTGTCCTTGGCAGAGATAAAACTCTAATACTGGGTACCAAGATTGGTATTAAGGTATCACCTCCAAGTCTTCTTTTTCTTTGCCCCTTTTTCAGTTAAGCGAGTTAGTTTTCAATAACGGCACATTTCTTCCAATTAGAGAGATTATTTACCTTAAATATCAATTATCTATGTATATATAATTAACATAACAGTTTTAACCACATTGAGTGTTGTATATGACTTGGATTCTTCCTCAATAGAAAACATTGCAAGGCAAAAGGAAACGAAACAATGCATGGCATAGTTTTATTTAATTTCACATTACCTGTCTTGTTTTAATATGCAAATTGATTACTTCTTTGTATTGGAAATGTCTGTGACTTGGGTGCATCTTTTTTTGAAAGCATACAAATTCTTGACTAGTGTTCAAAGAGATTGTTTCTGCAGTTGGGATTGGATGAGGTCTCTGCTTTCCTTAGCATTCCTTGTTAGTGAAACCCAAAGGTAAATCACTGAATGTTGAGATGCGGGTAAAAACACATGTGAGAGATCAATTTCTCATGAAATATCTGTTGGAAGGTATAACCTTGGCCTTAGCTGGAAGACAGAAAAATCTTAATACAAACTGAGGCTCAGGAGAAGAAACTCTACATTAGGAATGTAGCCTGCAGTAGAATGTTGGGCTCAGGCCCTGGCTCCACTTATTGTTTGATTTTGTGTAATTAACCATAGCACTCTGAGTGCAGAGTTCTCTTGTGCAAAATGGTGCTGATAATAGTTCCTATCTCACTGAGTTATTGTGAGGATTCAAACAATTGTTGCAGGTACTTAGGATAAGTGCCTAGCACACAACTGGTATTCAGTAAATAGTGGCCATTACAATTAAGCATCAAAAACTGTTCTTTGGCCATTGTATCTTAATCTAAGAATATTAACTAATATACTAGAAGATAGGGCTGAAGTCTTTTGGAGGAGGTGGGGAGTTTGCAACACTATTTATCACTGTTAATGAAGTGCTTCTCGCTGCCAAATATAACTGCTGCAAATCAGCTCTGAAGGGTTTTCTGCTGATTTCTTTTTTCCTTTCTCCACGCTTCTCACAAATGTATGGGCCAAAGTGACGCTGTTGTTGCCTCCCAAACCCCCTTCACCACAAAGTGAACTGACCACAAATTGTACATTTTTGATCTTTGGTCCTTGATAGTCATGTGTATTTGTTTTAAGGTTTCTCCAGTTCTGAGCCATTTTATGACTGGAGCTGTTTTCTTCTGTTTTATTGACAAATCAATAAAATTTATGCACACAAAATGTTTCATAATTAAGTATCTCATGTAAGCAATTTGTGGATGTTAAAATATACATCTTAAAATCAGTCACATGGCAGAACTCGAAATGAAAAATCACTATTAGTATTGGAAACGACAATGTAAATTTGATCTAAAACAGAAGTGAAAACTTGTTTTGTCAACAATTTAAAGAGTTGTTTAAAAAATAAATCACTTGTCCTATGTAGCTCTTTGAAATAACAAATTGTCCCTTGACAGCTATATTATTTCAAATAAAACAAATAAGGCATAGGCCCTTATATCTTCTTTGGGAATGAGTGGTTGTTGTAACTAGATGGCAATAGATGACAATTTGAGAGAATTAGAAAAAATATATATATATACTGAAATTAAAATTTAATTACATTGTTTAATTAACTTGTCATAAATTGAGTCTAGAAATGTCAGAATATAACAGCGATGAAACATCTCTTATCAAAAGAGACTAGGCAACATTGACTGGTAGCATCAATCAATCTGAGGTACGTTGCCATCTGAAGTTTATTGCCAGTTATTAGGGGGGGTTAAATTATGAAGATAGACCTTTTACTTTAGAAATACTTTCAGTCTGTGCCATCTAAGTCATGTAAGCTCATCTAAGATGGAATTTAAATAATCACCCTCCACAAAATAACTAGAAGCAAGAAAAATGACAGAGAATTACTCATTACCTATGAGGTTATAAAACATAGCCAGCAAGACACATGACCAGAAAGTGAGATATGTGAAACTTGAAAATTATGGTTTCTGTGGTAACTTTTTAAGCTATTCAGTAGAAAACATCAATGCAACAGAAGCAGGAGACAATGAGAGAGCCGGGGAGAATAAGCCACAAGCCCTCCACACAGGCAGGGTCAGGCTTAGGTTCCATTTTCTAAGCTTTGGATATCATTTTCCTAACCTAACAAGAGACAACACAACAGCAATCTAAACAATCAGTTTCTGTAAAACATGATGTTAAGGATGAGCAGAGCTCTGTGGGAAGATGAGGGGATTTCTCAGAGTGACACTGGCCCACAAGGGGAGGGGAGTGTGGGAAGTGTCCTGACAAAGAGTGTTACAGACTGGACAGATGGCCAGGGGAAAAAAGCCAAGCCAAAGAGGGAGTCGGAAAGATTCAGTGAAGGACACAATGCCCAAGGCCACGGCCCCCAGGAGCTTCAGCAAACAAAAAGGCCTCAGTAGATTGGTAGGATTTTCTTGTCCAGGAATGAGATATTCATACCTCTCTAAGGAATGTCTTTGTTCTGTTTAAAGTTACAATTGATGGTCCTTATAAAAGTATGCCTGGTACATACCCTGAGTTCCCATAGGCCCACTTCTATGTCAAACTTTCCGGCTTGTAACCCCATAGGTTGATCTCAACTTGGCTGAGATGCAGTCATTTTTGTGTATAAAAACCTGTAGACAATGAGTCTCTTTGGCAACCTGTTTGGGTGCCCTCTCAGGTTCATTTGCCTTGGGGCTGCTTTCTTTTGCTTTACAATAAATACTGCTTTCTGCTTTCCCTCTACATTAAATACTTTTTCTCAATCCTCTTTTGATTCTGTACCTTGTAACTTCTTCTGGGTTGAGAGAATAACCCACCAGTCAGGTAGTAACACACATTAAAAAAATGAAGGAAAAAATTGAGGTATTAAATTTCACTAGATAAAATATACATTAAATACTAATATTGATATATGACATATATGTCTATGTTGATATGGTATACATTACAGTATACATTAAGGTACAGTTAGTACTAATACTAATGTACATTCATTTGTCATGGTAACCAATTATGTCCTTTAGAAATTTTCAGAGTTTGCCAATTCTTTAAGTTTTAGAGATGGGAGGTGAATAAAACAGACTTTGTACCAACTTATCACAAATAATGAAAGCAAAAGAAAAAAAGTCACAAACTAGAAAATTAAGACATGATAGTCGGTTGAGTATACACCAGGGAAATAATAGGAACAGTTAACATTTTAGAGCTATAGTTCATGTCTCAAAATAAATAACACTTAAATGTCCTTAAATCCTGTTTGCATATAGTATCATTTTAATTCTTATTTTTTGACAGCAAATAAAGGGCTGCTCTGTGCTCCTTTTCTCTACTGATGAGGAGAGAGGGAGAGGCAGGAAATGGTCATCTCGTCTAAGAAGCGGGAGCGGGCAGCTGTCGGGGCTGCTCACAGAAACTCCCTGTCCTAAATCTCTGAGGTTCAGAGGTATTTCCAAATCTATAACAAATAAGGACACATAGGACTTTAGAAAAATCAACTCATATATATTTCTTGTATGCTTTCAGGATATCTTCTTCTTATCACTTCTTTCCTTGGACAAAAAATGAAGTTAAATGACCTGAACATGGTGGTTTTAATTTTTTTTTTTACTGTAGATATTTGCATACATATTGTGCCTAATAGATAAGCTTTTGCTTAGCATATATTTTTATTTCTAACAATCTTTAAGACTTTTAGTCATGATTTAAACAGTTAGTCAGTGGCACAAATTATTTGGAGCCTAGATGCTCAAAATTATGCTATTTTCCTAACAATTTCTTGATTAGGTAAAAGAAAAGCCATGTACAATAAAAGTAGTAAAGATGTATGTGAAAGTATGCATGTGTATGTGTGTGTGTGCGCACGCGTGCACGCGTGTGTGCGTGTATGTATGAAAAGAAATTTCACAGGGGTAAATGATTCCAAGGGGATTTTCAACACATAATAGCGCCATCGCTTTTAATGTTGAGGCTTAAATATTTCTGAATCTTTTGGAAGAACCAGGTTGCGACTGCTTCTTCACACTGGCCTCTTGGGGGAGCACCCAGTGCACTGGAGTGGGGCAGCAGGCAGCAGCTTTGTGCCTCAAACTTAAGGGGGAGGAAAGAGGAAGGATCAAAACCAGCTTGTGGGGGCAGAGAAAGGAATTCCCAGAGTTTCTCTCTCCTTTGTCCACTCCCCCCGGGGGAAGCTGCAGCTTCAGGACAAGCCTTAGTCACCCCTACAAATCAACATGCACCTCACTCAGAAGCCTCGCCTTCCTTTATGACCAAACAAAATGTAAAATCAGTTCAAACGGAGAAAAATGTGACATAATATTTACTTTCAAAAATGAGTTGAAACTGATGTCTGTGCATGTTTGATGCCACATGAGTTGATAGTAAGTTGAGTTTTATCACTGTTGTTGTTGCCATCCCAGGTGAGGAACTCAATAGAAGTTTTAAAAAGCTACGGGAGAATAGCTGGTGCTTTTTCTGTGAAGTGTCTTACTGGTTTCCTAGTTAATTCTCCTTGCAAATCTTCTCCTATTCTAATTTTAAAAATAGGAAACAGATTTCAAGTAAATCAGTATTTTGATTTTTTTTTTTTTTTTTGTAAATCAGTATTTTGAAATCTCGGGCCAAAGGTAATATAGTAGCATCATAGTAGGATACGCCAGATACTAATGAACAAACCAGAGTATTAACTTAGTGAAACAGCCCGTAAATTCTGAAGCGTGAGGCCACAGCTGCTTTCTCATACAGTCTCCACCCTCTATCACAATCCCTGGTGTATGATCTATACTCAAATATTAACTAACAATTATGTAATGATATGCTATAATAGCTCAGTAGAGTATAGATGTTAACTTCTCCTCCAATGCAAACATGAGGCATTCCTTTGTATGTGCTATAATTTAAAAAGTCTAACACTAGTGTAACAGAATATAGTATGCTAAAAAGAAGCCTGTTTGATATCAGTAAGGTCCAGGGAGTAAAAGTCCTTGAAGAGCATATCATACCATGATATGAAAGTACCTTAAGAACCCGACTGGGGATAAGAATTTAAATCAAGGATTTATAAAGAGCTACTTGTTTTATTCTGAGATATCTACAAAGTAGCAAATGTCAAAAAATAGCACTAGGGTTATCTGCAACTCAGTTTCAGAAAGATATTACCCCTGAAGAAGACTCTGAGTGACAGGGCTAGAACAAACGAGAAAAATATAGATAGATGGTCTAAAGGTGAATGTTCAAAAGAACAAGGATGACTTCTGAATGATCAGTAGATCATTCACAGGAAACAATCAAAAGGTCATTTGCAGGTAAATAAAATCATGGTCTTTTTTTTTTTTTAAGTGAACAGCTGGTATAGATAATAATCTCCTGAGTTTTTTTGTTTTTTTGTTTTTTTTGGTGCTGGGGATCGAACTTAGGGCGGTGCACTTGTGAGGCAAGCACTCTAATCACTGAGCTAAATCCCCAGCCCTCTCCTGAGATATTTTATAGGGTAAATTTTTTAAAAAGACAACTTGTTAGTTATATAAATATGAGATGAAGAATTAATACACAAATGAATTTGTATAATTAAAAAAAAACCATTCTTTAGCTAAAATTTACTTACCCTGGAAAGTTAAAAAGGTAAATCTAAATCAGATTATTTATATTAAATACTGCAAATAAATGGATATTTTTTCCCAAAAATTAGAGAAGGATCAAAGAGCTGGATGAAAAGCTGTAGTAATTTTGAAAACAAAGACAAGTGAAAAATAGGGGGAAAGTTACTTTAAAAAAAATTCCCAGTGTCATGAAAGGCAGATGCCCCATCTGAAAACCGAGTGGATCAAATAAACTGATAATTAACCCAGTCTATAATTATAAAGTAGCTATCACTCTCTTCAAGTTAAACCACAGTATTGAATTCCAGAAAGAATCCAACACTGATTTAATCTGATTCTCATAATCATGAATGATGGCCTACATATATGATTTTTCCAGGTACCATTTTTATAGGAGACTAAGTCTATACCATTAGTTACAATGTGAGTATTACAGTAAATTTTATTTATATAATGGGCTAGATTTTATGTTGATTTTACATTTTAAAATATAAGTCTATATAAAATATAAATAAAATTATTTTACTTTATAATAATGGACCCTTCTTATAGACTATCAAAGACAACTATGTTTTCAGATACAGAGTAGAAGTTTCTCAAATCTCCTACCTATCCCTGAGAATGGTCCAGAGTTCTCCACCTAGGCAAGCTTCCATCAACATATACAAATATTTGCTGTCCTTAAATGTTCTGTATAGCCTGTGGATTACAAACAAGAAAACAAAAGTTATGAAAACTATTGTGTTTTAAAAGCATGTAACATTTTAAGCTTTAAGAAATGATTTATCCTTTATTTTGTCTTTAATTGACACATAATTGTACATACTTATGGGGTACAGTATAATGTTTCAATATATACATACAAATACTATTAAATATTCAAATGAGGTATTTAGCATATATATCACCTCATACATTTACAGTACAAAGTTATAGTTACGAGGAATAAATTCTGGTGTTCTGTTACATAGTAAGGCCAATTGTAATTAATACTGTAGTGAATTATTCAAAGTAGCTAAAAGGGGGGGTTGAATGTTATCACAAATCACACAAATTTCTGAGTGTCCAGACTGTAGTCTTTTGATTTGCCATACTCTTTTTTGTTTGTTTGTTTGTTTGTTTGTTTGTTTTGAGACAAGGTCTTTTTGAGACAAGGTCTTTCTCCTCACAGGTCTTTCCTATGAGGAGACAACCTCACAGGTTGGTCTTGACCTCACTAAATACTCCAGGCTGGCCTTGAGCTCACTGGTGTTCCCCTGCATCAGACCCCTGCCTACTGGGATTACAAGGCTGCACCACCACAGCCGCTAACACTTGAAATTTTGAAAGAATGAAAAGACATAATTCCACAAATAGGGAAAAGGAGCCAGTGGCTCATGAGTAACACTTCCATGCCACAGAGTGGTTATTGCTCCCTTGAAATCGATTGATCCAAATGATCATGGATAAAAGGACTTTTGAGATTCTCTCAGTTCCAATTTGGCTGATGTTTCCAGCGTGTACCCTTAAGCAACACTTAGTAGTAATAAACATGCTGTGTACATGGCTATAAAGTAGATTAAACTTTGTTACATGTAGACATGTCTGAATTTTGTATCTCATTTTCTGCAAGAGCTTCTGGCAAGTGAAGTACAAAAACTACTTCTGCATCTAAAAAGCTCCCTATTACCTCTTATTAGTGCTCTCAAAATACTGAGGTGAAAAGATTAGCTGTCATTTAAACATTTTTTTCAAAATATTAAATATTTCAATTTTAAGTACCAGCTGTAAGTGGCTAAAAAATGGAATGTTAGAAATGGATGCTTCCTTTAGGAAATGCGTTCTTTTGAAATAATCAGATTCTCTTAAAAAATAAAAAGGATAGACTCGACAAAACTTAATTTTCTTTGTGCAAATAAAATGTGCTAAGTGTGGGCAGGTGTGGCAGCAGGCATCGCGCTGGCTTGGCGCTCAGAGGGCGCAGGGCGGCCTTTACCTCACTATGAAGTCCGAGTGAGCCCCCTGCATGATCTGCTTCTCGGAGCGGATATGCTCCTGCTGTCTCGTGTCCACAATGTGACGTTTCTTGAGAATCTTCATTGCAAACGTTTTGGATTCTTCGCTTTTCAACTGGACCTTAAGGAAAAGTGGAAGGGATAAGTGAAGAAAAGCTCCTAGATTTAGTATAACATTGTTATCCCAGAATTAACAGGTACATGGAATAGGTAAATGAGCCCTAACTACTACGTAAGTCACCCATGCAGCCCACATGGCTTCGGCTGCTCTTTGAAGGGGGGTTGGGTCCTCTAAGTGCCATACCTCACACAAGCTGCTTTTGTTTCTTTTACAAGCAATTTCAGCAAAGTAACTTGTAAGGAACGAGAGACTATAAGAATCACCTCGTATCAATGTAAGGAAGTTATCAGTTGTTCTTGAGCAGCAGTTTCCCCAAGATGATATCAAGCAGCCCACATTACTCAGAAGTAATGAAAACTTTGGAGAAATAGCATGGCAAGCTGATTCTGTTTTTCAGCTGAAGTAGAGGTCTCTCCTCTTTAGTCGTGAATTATTTAGCACTTCATCTACAGGAATAGAAAGTTCTTAAGTGTTTTCTTCATGCACACATATACAGATCGAATTCAGTCTGAGAGGACATTAATGTGGCAAGTTCCTTAGAAGTGATCATGAGGACACTTCAAATAAATGAGCTCCAGTTTGCTGTCACCATGTATAAATCTGTATGACAGGTTAGAGGAAAATATGGAAATTTGTAATTGTCTTTAACAGCCGAAGGCCCTCTAGTATGTCTGAAAGTCTTTTTATTACAGCAGTCTTTAGGAAGACACATTAGTATGATACCAAAGGATTCTGTTGTGGTTCGTAATAAAACACAAAATGTGAAAACTCACTTCTAAGAGAAATGTGGACAGACAGGCAAGATGAATGACCAATGAGCTATCAGGATGTTACAGTTCAGAAGAGAGGTCATAGTCCCTTTCCCAAGTCAACCTGGTTAAACAACTGAGGACTCTCTGTGACACAAATGTCTATTGTAGAAATTGTTCTGCTGTTTGATAACAGGTTTTGCAACTGAGGAAAGAATTCATCTTTTAGTCTCGGGTCTGGACTTGCGTTCTGACTCTGCACGGTCTCCCTCACTCTCGGGCCAGCTACTCCACCGTTCTGAGCCCTAGTTCTTGCTGAGGTTAGTACCAGCCACAGCACAGAGTGTGGTCTTAAATGATATTGTCACTGAATAGGTAATTGTTCATGGTCTCTTTGCTTATATTTTTGCCATGCTTAGAAAATCTCCAACAAATAGGACAAATCAAATACTACTGTTCAAAATGCTCCTGTTTCAGAGAAATGAAGGCTCACAAATCAGCCAAGGCCACAGAGTTACCAAGTGGTGGGACTGGGTTCAAGATAAGGTCTCTTGGACCTAAACTATTCCCGGTAGAGCGTGGGTTACTGAAGCTGAATACAAAGCAAATTAAAATACAGTGATTGATGCTTTACAAACCAGAGTTTAATGGGATTTGCTAAATGTAGGCTCTCTAAGGGAAAAGCTGAACCATATATTTATTACCTTAATTTAAGTTTTGCTACTGCCAGGTATGTCATGTGAACGAGCAGCCGAAGCTGCTTTGCCATTTTCCTAGGCACTTGCATTGACCTCAGTGTGTATAACATCAGGGGTTTGGGACACCTGATTTATCAGGAATTTGAGGCATCAGATTGCTTGAATCATAGAAAGAGAAACTAAGGTGGCTAGGAAGAGATGACAGATGGCCGCTGTGGGTGGCATGACAAGTAGATAAAAACTATGGGGATTGTTTGAAGTCAACTCTCCCTGTTTGCCCTCTGAGTAAAAACTTTACTTCCTTCTTAGAACATAGTCCTTACTCAAGATCTCCATTTCCATTTTAAACTAGAACGCCAGAAGATTCACAGAACTCAGCTTCCTGACCAAGAAGTCAGAGTATCTGAGTACTGCTGGTATAAGCAAACTCCATAGAGACAGTCTATAATGTGCAAGCAATTCTCTGAATAAAGCCCAACTAACATGCTCCCCAGAAATCTTTCAATTAGCTGACAACTTCCTAAAGACCGTTTAAGGATGTTCAATGGGACATTGGTTCTATCAGAAAAATCTGGAAAAAATCTGAACATTCATCAGTAAGAGTTTAGAAAATTAAATTATTTTTATACTATGTCTATGCAATGCAGTTATAAAAATGATAAGTTAGAGGCTGGAATTACAATTAACATATATAATAATGTATTTGATACCAATCACAAGTAAGAATACATTTTATGACACCATAGTGTATTTGTATATTAATATATATCTAATTACATCAACATCTAAAGTAAACTTATGAATCAGAGGTTCATCAATACATTAACAATGGTTTTCCTTCAGAGAATGTTAGTTTTTACTTCTCTTTATTTTTTAAATTGTTAACATGACATCATTTACATATCTTAATTTATGATGATAAAAATCCAGTTATAGAAAACATTTTAAAAGTATCTGCTAAATTTTAATAGCCATTTATTATTGTATGATTTCTCAAAGTAATTCCAGTTCTATTAGAATTTCATGAATACAGTGACTTGAGAAATTGGGTACTGTACAACTATATAACATGGAGACCTACTCCACTTTTGAGCTAACCCGCACTATTCATTTCCTTAAAGGACTTGCTATTATTTACTCTTTTCCAATATGAACTCCCAGGTTAAGATAAAGCAATTCATATTTGGTGGCTGTAAGTTATTATGTTTTATTGTAAACATTTTTAACAAAATCAACCCATGAAAATTCGTAAAGTGACATTTAGTTTGCCTTTTGTTTTTCTGTTTGCCTGATTATACAGAATCCATGTGTGCTAACTTGAAATGATAATAACGATTATTATTCTATATTAGGTCCACCGAAGACATAAAATTAAAGTTAAGTATGGACAGAAGTCAGCAAAGAGGGAAATGTACACTTAATCCTCGTGCCCGGGAACCCTTCTCAGTCCATTTGGATCAATGTATTCTCTGGGCGTATCTTCCTCTGCCGACTCTTCTGCCCTCCTGGGCACACAGGGCAAGGCATCAGGTGAGAGTGTGACTAGCATTATATTTGACTAGCTTTATTTGAATCTCAACTACTATTTGGCTTATAATCTTGGACAAGTTACTCGATCTCTCTGTTTTCCTATTTCCCGTCTCTAACATAGGAAGAATCTTCATGGGTTAATTATGAAGTTGAAATACCAGAGCCCGTGTATCAAAAGAAAGTGTCTGGAACAGAGTTAACATTCAGTGACTATTAACTGCCCTGATTCTTACATGCTTCTTAGCTAAATTGTCAGATTAAGCCAAAGTACTGTCCTCAAAATATGCCCCACCACAGGCTGAGTGTTCTTTTGTACCCGTCCCCATCTCCACTTCAATTCATGTCAGTGCCATTAAGTAAGATCAGGCTGAAGAAGCTATTTTAAGATTGATGACACCTATACCACCGTGACTTTACTCTCAAAATTTCTACAAAGTTTACAAGAAAATCTAATACTTAAGATCTTTGTTTTATTTTATAAAAATAGTAATATGCACTATTTTAGAAATTAGAAGTGTTCGAAGTTTTATTTATACTAAAATGTGACTCCGACGTGAAGCCTTATATTGACATTTGATTGATTGTGTACTGGACAAAGTGAACGTCAAGATGGAAGTTGCTGACATAGATTTTGACAAGTCTTCACTGTTGGGCTTCGGCTGATGTGCAAATAATACTAACCTAAAGATGAAAGAGATGAAAAGCAAATGTCCTCAGCATTTTGGGTTTTTTGTTTGTTTGTTTGTTTTTTTGGTGCTGGGGATTGAACTCAGGGCCTTGTGCTTGTGAGGCAAGCACTCTGACCACTGAGCTAAATTCCCGGCCCTCCCCAGCATTTTGAAGACATATTTGCTGGCTGTTTTTAAATCCGTGCTTACTTTCTATCTGGAGAAGACAGTACCTTAAAAGGTCGGTCAGCTACTCTACCCTGTTTTTTGTCTCCCCTGGGATGCAAGGTTAAAACTGGCTCAGTGGCATTGCTCATGAATTGGTCCTTAGACTGTGTACATATTCATCTATTTAACCTTTAAGAGTTCATGGTTCATTTTGCATTGTAGGTATTATACTAGAAGAAGGTTATTGTAATTACAATGATTTCTTAAATTCAAGGCTTAAATTGTCAATATCCTATGTCTCATCATTGTATGAAAGTCTCGCACAACATGATCCCAGTTACATTTCCATGTGGTACAGGAAAGGGTGAACCATTCAGGTAAGGTAGTGAGACGGAGCAGCAGCAATGCAGTGAGCTTAGAAACTCATATCAGCAACCTGGAAACTGCCCTTTCACCAACAGTGCCTGTCACACAGTAAGCGTATCACTAATCCTAATCTCACTGGGCCCCAAGCCTCTTCTCTGAAAAGAGGAACTAAACTATATTATCTCTCAGGACTTGTTCCAGCTGGAAGTTTTATGCATCTGGGATTTGACATAATAAACATAAACTTTTAAAAGCATATTAATTATATTCAACCTCATGAACATGGCCAAAAAAGCTGTCTCCTAAAAAACGCAACGCAGGAAAAGGGAGAAATATCTAAATAACACAAAGGCAGCTTGAGGAAATGTGACCAGTTCACTTTGAACACACAGCCAGCTCAGGTTTGCAGGTTTTGTATATCCTTTGGGAGGTGGAGATTCTACTTCCATCGGGAGGTGGAGATTCTATTTCCATTGGGAGGTGGAGATTCTATTTGCTCTGTTGCCTCAACCCTACATGTAAATGGGATTAGTTTCTGGTATACTGTATGTGTTGCTAACTCCCACATAACACAATGTTGGGTAAAAGTGACAGGAGGTTTCCCAAGAACAAGTAAAAAGGCCTGAAGGGTTAAAGGAATCTAATCAGAGGCATAATTGTCCCGGATGCCAAAACAAAAATGGGCAATATTTTCTGTGCACAAAATAGCACAAAATTTTTAGCAAGTAATCTGTCCTATGGGGTAAAGCATAATAAAGTCATTTCTGTACGTTTGGCTCTCTTTAACCTGAGAGGAAAAGATTTTGTCAGTAGTCTAGAAACAATTTGTAATGGCCTGTGATTTAAGTAACTCATATAATGGAAGGAATTCTTGAAAAGTTCTAGAGTGAAAGAAAAGTTCTACAAGGGGGGAGGGTAGACTGGTTTAGCATTTTCAGAACAAAGGAACCTAGAAAGGTGTATTATTTTACTTTATGCCTTTTCATTTGATTCTGTCCTCCAGTTTCAAGAAGTGACAAATAATCAAGAGAAGGTCTCTCTTCGCTCCACTCTTGTTTTCTTTCCCACAGTTCAATTTAACCCCTCATCCAAAATGTCAATAATGCCATTTGCTTTGTAAGTTGCCTTCGGATTTAAGGTCAGTTCCATAGTTGTGACAAGACATATCAGGAAATAACTATATTCTTAAATTCAAATTGGTCAAAGTTGAGTAAAGCTATTTTTATAAAAGGGATAATTTGTTAAAATAAATACGTTTAACTTTCAGTTTAAAGTCAAAAACATGCTTCTTTACTTTTGGTTACACCATGAGTAAAGCATTGAACTGTTTCACAGGAATCATTTTTATTGATTTCAGAGAATATGCACGATTTTTCTTTTTTTTTTGCACGATTCTTCTTAAAAAATAATTAGCATTGATTTATTTTTATTCAAAGGTTACCTGTGTTGACCATATTAATTAAGAGTGCCGAAATGTGAAATGTAAGAATTACTCTTTAAGTATAACATTTCTGTACCATTATATCTATGCTAAATTAATTGTATTTTATTTTTAGTGATTATTAAAATCGATGTTTATATTCACTTTAGATTATTTTTCCTTTCTCAAATAATCAGATAGTTTCCCTTTCCCAACACTTTAATTTCTATGTATAATCTCACACATACAAATATATAACTATATGCATCAGTTTTGAAAACTTGCCTACTATTTCTAAATTGAGGACCTTCATACCTCACATAATTCGATTTACTATAACACTTAAAGCACACTTTTAACCTAAAACTTCACCTAAGTGGAACTGAGTATCATATGTTGACATTTGCATTCCTTTTATTTTTTGACTTTGAAGGTTTAAAACAAGTTGCAGTGAAACAATTACATATTGCAAAATTCAACTGTCTTTTTGACATAGTCTCAAACTAACACAGGGAAACGTTTTGTATTATAGTCACAGTTTTGAAATACAAGGTATCAATAATTTTATAAATTTTAATTGCTATGTACTAGAAGAATTTCAATCAACTGTTTGTAATTAGATTTTAATTTATTAACCATGCTATTCTCAAACTTACCCCTTCTGATCGATCATTTTTTAAATTAGTATAACTTCTTCCTCCCTGCTGCTTTTGTATTTCAAAATATAAGATTTTTACAGATATACATTTATTTCAAGTGTAGTTAAGTAATTTAATTCAGTTCTACTAGTATTTATTGTTTTGGGCTCACGTTAGCTTAATCTACCCAAAATGGTGGCATTAAAATTTAAACTCTTCTGTTCTTGGGGGTGTAGCTTCTGATAGTGTGGTAATGAGGGGACAGTGGCCCCAACTGGTTTAAAACTTCCTTATTTGAACTCTTCCGGGGTACCAACTGTCTCCCCAATCCTACAATGAAGTTGCAGGGCCACTTGCTGGTGCTAAGAGCTAAGAACGGAGTCAGTAGGCCTAAGGAAAGCTCCAGAACTCATAACTCAGTGTGCAAATAAATGTATTCTGTATGTCAGTGATTAGGGGATATTAGTATGAAGGACATAGTAGGAATTGTCAATAAATTAAATGTATACAGTTAACATGCACAGATTTACCCCAGTTTCATATTTCTTCCCCAAAGCAACATTAAACTGTTTAACTTTATTTAAAAGGACATGACTATTTTCTACCTTACTAATGCACACAAATAAATCGTTTTTCCATCTCACAGAGCAAGATCTTGTTTATAAAGTGTTTACACAAAATTTTTAGGGATGTGGACTACATCTTGGCACCAAGTAAACTACCTTAGTCAGAAGAGAAATTATGTTGTTTATTTCTGGGATCAGTGCAACCTAAAAATAGCCCCCTAGTCACCTTATGGCGCATTATTCATTTCAAGCTGTTTGTGTTTCCACACTTTTAGTAACCTAATGTACAAACACCTCTTTCTTACTGCTAGTCTAATCTTTAAGAATACAATACAGTTGTCTCCCACAGATCAGCTAACCTAACAGCGTTTGTGCATCCTCACACAACTTCACTTGAATCTGGTCTCTTGCTTTGGTGTCCTGTGACACCATGTGGCCTTTTATGTTGTAATCTTTGCCTGGAGTGGCCTTTTCCCATCTGTACACTTAAATCCCAACCTGTTCTCCAAGGCCTGGCTTCAGTTCTGTATGTCCTCTCAGGACCTTCTCTACTCCATCAGCTCCAAAAGACTTGTCTCCTTCCAACATACAGAGAACTTTTCTGCATAATTTATGATGTGATCCATTAGGAAAGGCTTTTGTGTGTGAGTTTTCAAATCCATTAATTTTCTCTCTTTAAGAAAAGGCAAGGATTCCTTGAGGGCTAGAATTATATCTGATGTTTTCTCTATCCCAAAAGGACTATTTGGTATTTTCGTTCTTTTTTTTTCGGTAGGTATTACATGCATAATTTTTGTTATTGCCATATGTTTGCAATACATAATAACTGCATTCATCTTGGGGAATTAGTACACATCCACATCGCATCTTGATCACTTTTATCCCCTACAGCCCCCCTCTTTCCTTTCTTCTCCGTGTCCCCTTCCCATTTCTGCAGTGTCTACCTCCATGTTTCCTACCATCTCTCTTTTTATTTTGCTTTTCTTTTGAGACATGAGAAAGATTTGTTGGAGGTAGATATAGGACACACTCAAGAGCAGAGTGTGGGTGCTCAGAGAAATGAAGCACACTTATTTTGCATTTTAAATCATTTATATTTTAGATCTCTCATATTGGAGAAATCACACGATATTTCACCTTCTGTGTCTGATTTCTTTCATATGTCATTATGGATTTAAAATCCATTTATTATCCTACAAATGACTCAAACTTACATTTTTTATGGATGAGTAATACTCCATCGTGTATTGTTATGGTTTGTGTCTAGATGTCCCCCCCAAAGCCTCATTTATCATAGGTGGAGCTTTTTCAGAGGTGGCTGAATCTAGGGCGTGTGATGCTGGGATTAAGGGTGTGTGATTACTAAATCAGCCTGTTGATTGGTTTGACACCACCCTAATCCCAGCAGCCTAGGCAGAGTTGGAAAGGGACAGAAAAAAGCTGTCAAGGTCGCTTTTGCTTACTTTGCTACCTTCTGCCCACCACGAACTGTCTGCCATGCCACCCTGCCTTGGAACCAGCCAATTATGGCCTGAAACCTCTACAAACTGTGAGCTAAATAAATCTGGCCTTCTTTAACTTTGGATGTTGGATATTTTGTCTCAGCAATGAGAAAAGTAACTAAAATATGTATATATACTACATTTTTTTGGTGCACTCATTTATTGATGGGCCTATAGGTCACTTCGTTTCCAAATTTAGTTATTGTGAGTCGTGCTGCTCCATGTATCCCTGTGAAATTATGGCTTTAACTCTCTTGAGATGGTACTCATACATTTACTAGGTAAAAAAAAAGTCACAGAAAACAAGAAGGTGCATATGAACTAAACATTAACTTCTTGATGGACTATTTTATCACCAATTATCTTAATCCTCTAAAGATATTTACAGTGGCTTCTAGATTAGAGTGATCTTTCCAGAATCACATGCAAGTTCAGGGGAGTAACTGTTAACATATTATGTTGTGGTAGGATACTAATTTCAAATACTTTTAATAAAAATATGCATTTTAATAGGTAGGTATGTAAAATTCCTACAGCTTCACTATGTAAGGATGCTGCCATTCATGTAGTCTAAATTGTTTGCAATTAGCAATGTAAAAGGAATATATATTTTATGGTAACAAGATAAAATAACGCATCATCTTACTTTATTTTCATCTGTCCAAGCAGAAAGAGAGAGAGACTTTACCACCTGTAATTTCTATTTAGAAACTGATGTGGTTATTTTAGGAGCTGCCGTGAGTTGTGGTACATTGTTAGTGCACCGACTGTTGCTCAATTAGTGTTCATTAGATTAGATCTTCATTAGCAAGCTGAATAATTTATTTTCTTAGAAATGAAAATTATCATTCAAAATTATTCTTTAGAGAATAAGCATAAAGTGAAAAGTATATAATAACATACCAAGGAGAGTACAGCTGGAGAAAAGACTCAAAATGATGCCAACTCTCAGTTTTGAACCAGTGGCAAGTGTCCATTCAATTTATTCACAGAGGATGTAAAGCCTCAGGGGAGCAGGGTTTCCCCAGGCATCGTCCTCTACAGCATAAATCACTGTGGGCACAAATGGCAAATGCTGCCCAGCAATCCCACAGCTATTCTATTTCATTGCTGTGTGGCTTGGCAGGAAGAAGCTCTTGAAATGTTTTTGTCTTACTTGGGGTTTCCCTTTGGAGTTAAACTGCTTGTCTTATATAATGATGAAACAAAACGTTGACTGAGCAATGGGCTTATCACCTAATTTCTTGCTTAATCATCTCTCAGTCTCTAATTTTTTTTTTCCACACAGCTTACATAATCCTTCAAAGCTGCTTGTCTGGGAAGCACAGTGCTTGGGCGGCTGCCCAAGATGCTGCAAGAGAGGGACACAGATGCCTTTAGGCCCAGCGCACAGACCCTGCCTGTCACACATGTGTGGTTGTGGGAGCGTGGGAAGGTTCTTGCAACTTGTTACCACATCGCCTTTTCCATGGCAATCCGACTACAGGATTCATAATCGTGGCTGGATTCACGAAAGGAATGAGAAGTCACCTGTGTAGTCCTCTTGGCAAAAAGCTGTTCCCTAGGCCCACTGGGGATCCAGGGTTTAAGAAGGCTGTACGGCAACTGGATACGATTTAACAGTGTCACGGAAAACGATTTCCTATGGAGAGGTTAGGCTTTACAATTTTTTTTTTTTTTTTTTTTGTGGTGCTGAGGATCGAACTCAGGCCCTTGTGCTTGCAAGGCAAGCACTCTAATCACTGAGCTAAATCCCCAGCCCGGGCTTTACAATTTAGAAGAGAAGTTGATAAATAAATGCAGACTACTTCAGGTGCATACAGTTTCAGTGTGGGGAAGATTGAAAACTGTTTCCCATCTCCTCTCATGGTACAACAGGAAATAAAGAGCCTTAGTGGTTTGGGAGAATTTAATAGAAGCTATCAGGGAAGGTCATTTTTGAAAACCTCGGACTCTTACTTATATTGGAGAAATGCTTGTACCTCAGTGCTTGGACCACCATTGGGAGGAAAAGTAATAAAATCACCTAATTCCCTTACTTTCCTATGGGTGTAACTTGTAATGATATACGAAGATAGTTATCATTAGCTTAGTTTAATATTCAAAAAAGATCATTATTATAACAAAAATAACAACCGTAACAGCATATTGACCTACAACAATGTGTGTGGCACTATTTTGGTAACTTTAATTTATTTACTCTTTGACACATTGTGAGACACATATTCTATAGTTATTCTCAATTTACATAAGAAGAAACTGAGGCTCAGGAGGTTTAATAAATGACTGAGCATGCACAGTTGATGATATCTAAATCAGAGTCTAATTCCAGAGCTCTAACTTTTAACTCCACTATTATACTGTCTGATTATTTTTGCTCCACATACATTTTGCCACTAAAATAGGAGCAACAAATGATTTAGAGAAGGGGGACTCTCTGAGGTTTTGACAGAAATAGATGGGCATAGCAGACCACTATGGCCTCTAATCAAGCTTTGTATTTAGTTCTGGTTCTTGAATTCTAGAATAATCTTTTTCTCAGCCTAAGTATACATGTGACATTGACATAACATTTGTTTAATTTCATGGTGGTGGTAGTTAGTGTTGGTAGAAATCTAAATATTTTTTAGAAGCCAGAATGACAGAAAAAACTTTTAGTTTAAAAATTAGTTCTGGGAGGGGCTGGGAACTCAGCTCAGTGGTTAAAGCACTTGCCTAGCAAGCACAAGGCCCTGAGTTTGATTCCCCTGCACACACACAAAAAAAAAAAAAAATTAGTTCTGGGAAATAAAAATAATTCTTCCAACAACTACAAAGACTTAGAACACTTCTATGTATTCTTCTTGATGTTTTTCCTGTGATATGTGGATCACATCCTGTGTTTTCCTCCCAGAGTAGCTATAAAGGCAAGATTATACATTGGCTGTGAAAGCAATTTGAAGATTAGAAAGTAGGCACCAAACAAAAGGTTATTTTTAGTAAGAAAGTAATATTAATTTATTAATAACCATTTGTTCTTGTAGTTGTCTCATTTTACCATGTACCATAATGCTTTACTTATTTACATTAATGCCTTAACTTTCAAGCTGCCTTCAAAATGCCACTTCCTCCAAACAATCTTGCTCCTGCAGGTACCCAGCATGTGCTGTCTGTACTTTGCTAGGGTTTTTTCTTTTCTAAATTGTTGAGTACATGTGATTGTAGGTTGTGAGTTTCCAGAACCAAGAGTTATTTTCTATTAAATTTTGTGTTGCTACATATATATATAGGGGTGATCGAAAAAATGGTAAATGCTTAATTTTTTAAAAACTTACATGTTAAAAGATGCATGGGATACGTGTGTTTGAAGTAAGGGGGAGTATTCTGAATATTCTGAGGAGGATTAATGTCAATGGGTCTTTTCCTATAACAGTTTTTAAAATTTAAACATTACCATAGCTTTTTATTGCCCAAATGTAATAACTGATATAATCCAAAAAAACTCTCTCAGGTATAGGAGAAATTTGGATGGCTGAATAAATAGATTCAATATCTAATATTTAAATCAACTACCACGTAGTAATGTCAGATTAAAAAGCAGTTTGTCTTTGATTTGTAGAACTCTATTCTGAAAGCAGGTGTTTCTCTGGCAAGAACAAAAGTACATGAGGAATTTGACTATAAAGCAATGGGACTCACTTTCACTTATGATTCGTAAAACTAATCTTCTTATTTTGCAATCCTCCCTTGTAAATTAAGAGGATTACTTAGGTTATAATATTTGTAAGTAAATCTTATTTTTTTAAAAAAGAGAGCGCTGTGGCTTTTGTTTGTTTTACTGTGAGTAGTATTAGAATGTGGTATTCTGGAAGATGTACTGCAAATAGGTTGCATTTAAGCTGATTCTTGAAAATAAGTAACAGGCGGAAAATACGTTGCATGTCAAAGAGCAGAAAGGAAAGCAGTTCAAGTGACTGCTTAAAGGTAATGGCTGTGAATGGAACACAGCTGATATTAAATGAGAGAAGGTCAATTATTCCAAAAGTCTATGAAATAGACCAGAGAGCCTAAGAGCAGAATTCTCATTCACATGAGACCTTTACTACAAGCTTCTGCACTCATCATTAAACAAATATTTATATTTCTTATGTTCTCACCTCTAAAAATTAAAAATAAATTATTTAGAAATTCTCCTTTTGGTATCTACATATAATGGGATACTACTTTGCCATAAAGAATGACAAATTTGAGGCATTTGTAGGAAAATGGATGCACCTGGAAAATACAATACTGAGTGAAATAAATCAGACACACAAGCTTAAATACCATACGGTATCGCTCATTTGAGTCAGGCAAAATACAAGCAAAGAAAATGATAAAGGATGGATAGAAATGGACAAGGGGCCAGACCTCACCCAACAGGGAAATGTTCCAAGGAAATAAGTGTGAGGGGTGGGGAGGAGGGGAAGGGGCAGTGAGAGGAATAGAGATGGGCCAGGTACAGGATCCTAATAACTCCAGTGAATGTAAATATATGCCATAACATGAGCTAAAACAAATAATATCAACAAATATGTAAAAAGAGACAGGGGGATCAGAGGGGAAGGGAAAGGGAAGGGAATTAGAAAAAAAAAGCTGTAATTTGTACATGTAATTATTCCCCAAGATGATTGTAAACTGCTAGAATTGCAAAAATGTACTAACAAAAAATTAAAAAAAAGAAATTCCCCTCCTGAAAATATTCTTATACCTACATTTATCTATATTGTGAAATAATAAAAATTAAGAAATGCTAAAAACTCTGTGAAGGATATACCACTATGCAAAATCACACAAACATTTTCTGTATGTCACACAGTAATGAAAAACTACATTTTTAATACTAACAGGAGATGGAGTTGAAATTTTCAAATTTCCAAGCTTTTCACACCCCACTGGAAAGTTTATAATCTTATAATCTCATAACTGAGTAAAAGTTTTTAAATACTATTCTAAAGTATAACTTGCATTTTGTGATGTCATTTGCCTGATCAACATGTTTGCTAAGCTAACGATTAGCACATTCTAGGTATAAGCATTGCATACTTCATCTGAACAAATTTAGCACTATGCACACATGTGAAGTGAGTGTATTCGAAAACTGTATTGCTTAAAAATAGCGTGCTGTAACAGTGATAAAATTATTCTGCATGTGTCAGTCTCAGAGGTGACTGAAAATTTCGCTAATCACAAGAGAATGTAGCTCTCTGTCTGTATCTACTTCCTGACTATGAATGGTATCGATACCACTGTGAAGATGTACTGTCATCCCTGTGTGAGGACAATTGTATATGTAATTGCAGTCAAGTGTCAAAATCAATCTGTCAAATTTAGCACCATTGAATAAATGTAAAAGGTGAAAGATCATAGAGAATAGTACTTTTTCATACCTAGTCATTAATATGATCAGGCAGATAGTAAGTGATAAAAACTAGGGGCAATGAAGGCCACAATATTGGTGATCACCTGAGGGCTGGTCCACACTAAATAGTGAAGATAACCTGAATAGTTTGCTTAACCTTCCGTGTTCTTTGGAATGTGTAAAACGATACATGATGTGACTACAGAAGTTAAGGTTTTGGACTTCTCTCCCCCAGAGGACTTTCACCTATATTATCTGAATTTTTTGCAAATTGGATTATGTTTCCAATCAAAATTAATTCTTTAAATTTTGGTTTCCATTAGTTTATAAATATTTGTGTAAGATATTAGAATATAATATCCATGAGACAAAAAGTGGCCTGAACTATACAGTATTTCCTGGAGTGGAGATTATATACAAAAAAGTATGTATATATGTATATAAACATGTTCATGTACATGCCAGCATATACCCACATATTTTGTTTTTCTAAACCACGTTACCTTTGTGTGTGTGTGTAGCACTGGGGACTGAACCCAAGGCCTCTGTGCATCCAGCTAAACTGTATTAATTTTCATATGATTAAACTTACCCTAATTTTGTGGCTAGTTGTCTGTCATTCTCATATATGTTTTAGAGAATTTTCTAGAAGTTTTGCCCTATCAACCCTTGGCACTTAATTGTTCAGCTCGGAGGGTTTTCAGGGTTGTTACAAGTCATCTTCAATATTACCAACATTCACAATATTTCAAAAATCCTAAGTAAATTCCTATATATAAAATATATTATGGGTAACTTGAAGTTATCAGATCTCTAGAAGTCCACAAAGTTGTAATGTCGATTTTTGTTGTTGTTAATCAAAACACCAATTTTATTGTGCATAGCCTTTAAAAACTGATATTTAAGAAACTGTGATGAATAGTCCCCAAATTAATTTGTAGGGAATTCTGTCCTTCATACTGCTCTATTCATAGACGGGTTTAGATTTATACAATTATGTAAATGAATACACCATGTACCATAACCTGTATGGTAAAAAGCTTTACCCTCTCTCCTGCTTGTATTTCCCAGTACCTCCAGAGCAAAGCTGTTCATGTTTAATGCTGTTAATAAATCTTTTTTAGCTGCACAAATAATTATAACTCATCACAAAACCAAAGTCCTTAAAAACAAATGTAAGGCTGCATTAAATGGCATAATTGATAAAATCGAGAGGTTTTGTAGATCCTTACTTGATTTTTAGTCCCATAACTTAAAATACTCAGAATCTCAGAAGCATACAATGGACTGTCAAGTCAAAAGTAGTAGCATTAATATAGTATCTTCCAATCTTTTTAAGGGAAGTACAGTGTAAATTTAAGGGAACACTTTAAGGCTCTATAGCCTTCTTTGACTGATTGAATAATATTGGGGACTGAACTTGGGGCACTTTACTACTGAGCTGTAACCCTAGCCTTTATTTATTATTTATTTATTTTATTTATTTATTTATTTATTCATTTATCCTAGGGCTCAAACTCAGGGCCTTGTGCTTGTTAGCCAAGCACTCTACCACTGAGCTAAATCCCCAATCCCTTTATTTTAATTTTTAATTTCAAGACCAAGTTTCACTAAGTTGCTCAGGCTGGTCTTGAACTTTTGATCTTCCTGCCTGAAGTTCTTCGGTAGCTGGGATTATAGAGATGTGCCTCCATGCCTGACTTAAATCTTCTTTTAAAATGCTAAGTAAATAGCACTTTTCTGCTTGTCAGAGTCAAAAATCCCTATTGCAGCACAAATACACTAAGAGCAGAAATAGCTTTGGGTCATGGTATTCTACGGAAGGGGATTTCTCCAGACTCCAATGGCAACGGTAACTGTTTACAGAACTGTACGCAGGCTCTGGGAGTTCCTCACATACTGTACTGGTGTCTCATATCAGGGACTCCTCTGTGCTCCACAGAGAGGGGACGAATTGGCGGTCTCAAGCAGGCTTTGTATTTACAGGGAACTCAGTCACCAGAATATTTCTTTTTCTGATTTTTGGAGCAATATGTCAGTTTTTAAATTTCTATTTAAAACAAATGCAAGTAAGAGTATGCTTACATGTTGTTTATACCACATTCATGAAATGTGGTTAATGTATAAACTTGTACAAAATGTCTTCATCTTCTTCAACACTTAGCTGTATACATAAAGAATGTATGAAAAAACCATATAAAATATCCAAGCCACTGTCACTATAATCTGGGTTCCAGTAACCACAGAATTGCAATTACTATTGTGCTATTTATTTTATATCTATATCTCTCAGTCTTCTATATGTACTTAAATTTACATTTAAATTATCATAACAAGTTAAAGTATATAACTTAGTAAGCACTGCTCAAAACTAAGTAAATACAGATTATAGAATATCAGCTGGGTAAAAAGTTTTTTTATGCCTCCTCATTACATAATGTGTTTACCTTTCACTTAATATGAAAAGGTTTTCTAAAATGTAATTTGGTATTTATGTTATTTTTAGTCCACTGATTACATAGCATAGCCCACTTTGTTGCAAACTCCAACATGCTTGTGTAAGGGCATTTGGTAAATATCTAGGAACAATAGTAATTAATAAAGAGAGAACAAAGAGAAGACAAAGAAGTCTCACATGAGGAGAAAAGCTGTAAAGGAAGACATGGACTTTCAAAAGCATTTAAAGAGCAATCCACCTACCAGTTCTACTCGTCCAAAACCTCCAACTCCAAGGGTGTCAATGATGTTGAAATCAGACAGCTTCAGGTTGGCGAAGAAAGCAGCTTCAGCTTCATATCTGGATTTTTTGATGCGAAAAAATGGAAATTTCTTAGAGGTACAAACACGAGTGCCACGTACATCTGTACTGGAATGACATGACTGTGGAACAGGGTTTACCTGCTTAATTTCCATCCTGCTTTTAGAGTCTCTGTTTTCTCACAGTCATAGTTTTTTTGGTCCCAGTTGTGCAGAATAACATAGATTTGCAATTGTTTCAGAGTAGAAAAATACAAAGTACCCACTGCATGCCAGTCAAGTGACTGATAAATCCAGTTATCAAATCAAAGTTACATGTTGGTATTTTTCTACGTGTCTTCTTGTGAGCACGGATTGTTTGAGCTGCTCTTTTTTGGTTTTGTTTTGGATTTTTTGGCTTTGCTCTATTTTGTTTTTTCCATCCAGATTTTGGGTAGCAGTTTCTCATTAGTTTCCCTTATCCACAGGCTGGTAGTGCCTCCTATAAATATTTATTAAAAGTGACACGATCGCAGAGATCTCTGGAGCGAAATCGCAGCCGGATTTTATGAAAACAGATCCGAAAAGCTGAGGGCTGATGTGCAAATGTCTGAAATGGATGATTTCAGGAGCATATTCACTTTCTTAAAAAGAGTCTTCCCTTCGTTTATGTTTACCCACTGCCCGGAGCTGACACTCTAGCTACCAATCCCAGGGCCTTTCAGTTTGCCAGTTTCTTATGCTAGTGGTGAGAAGCATGGGATAGTATTCCAAAAGTCTATGCACACATGCAAATTTGACACATGCAAGCGGCCAAAATAAGCTTCTCCTGATGAGACAAGTGAATATGAGCAGCTTAAAACACCTCCTTGTTAAAGGCCCTACTATTTTTAGAAAGGGCAGGAAGGCATAAAACTGAAGATGATCTGCCCTCTCACCAAAGCCAGGTCAGCGAGTAATTCAGCTGTCTCAAACCTAAAGTATTTGAATAGCTATGCATAGCCCGTGACCTTCAGCCTGACAATGTTTGGTTAGGTACTACACTATACATAGAAGTGATGGATGTAATCATCATGTAATGCTACTACCACAACCTGCATACGTCCTTTCTGGAATAGAATCAGCCATAGTCATGCTCGGTGCTAAGCTATGTGACATTTTAGCTATTTCAATATAGTCACATACAAATTTAGACTCCACGTGAGAATGGTAAAAATGAAGGTGAGGTTTCATCCTTCTTCAATTTACAACTACGGTTCTCATTCTTAACAAGTCAATTATTAACAGACTCTTTGGAGGGTAAAAAACAATGCATTTCTTTATTGATTTAATATGTGAAATCAACACCCTCTAATAAGCCTCTATAAACAAAGCTAGTCAATCCTAACGTACTTGTAGACTTCTCTCATCAACTACAAGATCAAAGATCAACATAGTAATTCAGGAACTTCTTTGCTGCACTGGAATATAAGCAGCAAGCGTGCATTTCTAACATTCCAAATTGCTTGCAGACTGCTTTTGGGAAATTAAAACTCCATCTAATTTAAAGAGCCAGTTGCAGAGTGTACTCCAACAGGTGCTTAAAAGAGACATCCGTTGGGATCAGACCTCATGACAGTTTATATGTAAAATATTTCCTGGTGGTGTAGAAAAGCAAATGCTTAAATCAATTTTTTAAGGTTTTTTTTTTTTTTACTTTGAACTTGCAAAATATTTTACAATTTCATATTCAGGCTATTTTAGTATCATTAGTCTCATAAGACAACTATAAAGCAGGAATATAAAGAAGGCTTTAATGAATAAAACAGGTACATTGAAACTGGATTCTGACTACTTATCGAGGCTTTGAATTTTTAAGCCATCAATTGCTGGTCAATGGATTGATATCTCTACTAATGAAAACCAAACATGATTTAGGAATTCACTTGGAAAAGGACAATCTCTTAAGACTTTACTAAAATGCTTTGTTGTTATTGATGCAACTGTTGTACACATTCACAATGAGACCATCCTGAAATAATTAATTATATGCTTGTTAAAATTTAGAAATCTCAGGTGTGGAGAGGGTAGACTCAAACTATTTGTATATTATAGGTGTTGTAGCCCTTCAATACACCCCACGCTCTTGTGTCTGGGTCCTTTGAATGAAGCTGAAAGTACACCTACATGAGTAGAGTGATTCCCAGCCTTCATCGTCCACCCGAGTTACCCAAGCTCTTCAAAAACACTTTATATGAACCCCATTGCAGAATGAGTAAATCAGAAATTTCCAGAGGTGGTACTTTGTACTTTCTAAAAGTTTATGGGTGATTCTGATGCACCACAAGGGTGGACAACCATAGCTGTAAACGCTCTGACACCTGTAGAAGTTCCAAAAATCATACAGGAATTTTAGGGTGGATTCGAGGGGCCAGGGAAACAAGCAGCTACCCAATGAGCCTGAGTGTGATACATTCTGACAAAAAGGTTTGGGGCTCTCATTCAATTGATTTGACTCCTGCTCTTCTAATCCTACAGCCATAAGAATGAAGAATAGTTCTCTCATGATTAAAACCACCCCCCCCAAAAAAAAGGTTGCTTAAAAATAGATACAAAGTGTAGAATTTACAAGATGGTTTGAATTGACTTTGTAATTACTATCTGGCGAATTGTTGTGATATTTTAACTAATGAGAAGGACACACTAAATTTCATTTTAAATAGTAGACATTTTCTTTGTAGCTGCACAAATCCACTTAAATACATACTTTCCCATGCACTAGAAGCTCTGATCATTAAATAAAATATTTCGTGTTTTAATGAAGAGACTGGTAACATTAAAATTATACTTTGCTAATGTTACTAGATGGACGTTTTAAGTACTACCCAGTTGGGTGAAATTATCTTGTTATTGATGAGATGTATTTTAAAGGGGTTTTGGGATAATTATGCTCCTGATCCTCCTTTCCTATTTGTTTCAGGCCCTGATTCTTGGAAATGTCATTTAGTTTTCCTTCTCACTTAGATAATGTTTTAGGCCTAAGAGTCATATCTTTGTTATAGAGACTTTGTATACTTCCTTTTTCTGACTTAATTTGTTAAATATGAAAATTACTTCACTTGATAAAGATGCCAAGCTTTAAATTATTTAGATTTTTCAGGTACTTAACTTTTTTGTGCTTGTGTGCTGATAACTGAGAGGAATATTTCCATTCTTTCCCTTTACTTGAAAATTTATATGAAGAAAAAAAAAGAAAATTTATATGAAGAGAATTTGAATCCACCTAGAACAATGGTATTCTATTTTCTTTAGAATTGATAAAAATTTGAGTGGAAAAAAATAAATGGCGAAGTGAGTGGTTGTTGTTTTATTAAATACTTCCTTTTGTCTCCAGGCTATAAGGGTGCCACTCAAGTTGGCCTGCTGATGTGGGGTTCTGGACCTAAGGAATTAAACCCAGATTCGAACCATTGTAAAACTCATCTGTTCAACAGTGCTTACGGGAAAGCAGTTGTCAAGTGCTAACTGAAATACATTTCAATAAGAAATACAGTTTCTGATTCATGTTTAAAATACAGTAAGAAGTATCAAATATATTCTTTTTTTTTTTTTTGTGGTGCTGGGGATCGAACTCAGGCCCTTGTGCTTGCAAGGCAAGCACTCTAATCACTGAGCTAAATCCCCAGCCCCTCAAATACATTCTTAAATGATATTTAATTTCGTCTAAGACATGCATCTTTTAAAAATTATCAGTATTTTAGTGTAGGGTAAAAGCTATAACCTAGAAAAGTGCAAATGCTGACATACATACTTCGTTTATAACTGTAGGCAGCTTGCACAGCCCTAAAAGAAACTAATAAAACATAGTAACCATATAAGAGATTAAATGTGTTAGGCAGAGGTAATGTATTTTCTCAAACATTTCTGATGATAAGATTTGTCTCGCTATGGTGGTTGGAAATCATAGAAAATTGCTCACCCTTATAGAATAGCCTCTAAATTGCGAAATACTGAAATTCTCTCTTAAGAACTGCTGAAAAGTAATAAAATTGCCTTCATTTTCACCTCGTTTTTTCAATTCTGCGTATATACAAGAGGATATTCCAAAAACTGCAAAATCGTAAAGCTGTAGGTATAAAGAAATTGACACTAAGAGATGTGTGGTGTAGAAACAGAAAAACAATACCAAAATAATTTGAATCTTTTCCTCCCCCACCTGTCAGTATTGCATTCACATCTCTTTAGAGAATAGATCACAGTTATTTGTTTCCATATTTCTATCAACCTGCACAAAATCAAAGGGCATGAATCAGGTGTACTTTGTTATTCACCACAGTTGTTTTTCTGCTGTTGACATACTATCCATGAGTCATTATATCATCATTAAGAATTAAGAGAATTGAATGCTGTAGCTTATGACTGACAATTATTATCATATAGTCAACAGCTCTCCTAGTATATTGAAACCAAATATGATAATTCAACCAGGAGAAAAATTTATGGAACTCACAGTTTTATCTTCACCCTGATGCTTCGGTAACGGAAATATCTCAGCATTATTTTGCAAAGCAGAAAATACCATGTACACTTTTAAAGAAAAGGCCAATTTCCAAACGAACATAACTACAGGTCTAAATAAGTAATTAAGAGTCAATCAAATAAAGTGCAAATGTAGCATGTTTGCCTTAGGTCACCTCATCAATAATCAAAATTAGGTTCAGAAATCTACTCTGAGTTTCCAAGGAAAACTAAAATAAGGCCTCTGTATCTCATATCCACATAGAAATCACTTTAGGCTCATCCGCTCATGAGTAGATTTTTATTTCCCTTTGAGTTTAGGGTAAACAATTCTGGAGGAACATCTTCTATATAAACAAAATGGCTTGGTAAATACATGGAAACTCTATATTATGACTGAATTTATTATTGTATAACTGCAGTAAGATGAGATTAAGTCAGTCAACTTATTTCTACTCCAGACTTAAAAATGATATGAGGCCATGCTAACAAAGAGACTAAAAATCATGACTTCTGGTCCTGCTTCTACCAATGACTTTGTCCTTACAAACGTGAAGAAACATGGTTTCTTCCTACTGTAATCAATGAGCATAAACTTTAATAAGTATGAATTTCATGGGTAGCTCAAGTCAGAATTGGAATTTAAGGATCGAGGAAAACACCAATAAATTCTCCCCCTTCTCCCCCATTTTCTATGTAATCAAAGAACATAAAAATCTACAAATAAATATCTACAGAAATAGTTTTAAAAAAAGTGAGATTTTTCAGAAACCTTATGCATGAAATATGTGTGCGTGTATATATATATATGTGTGTGTGTGTGTGTGTGTGTATGTATCTATCTATATATATATATGGTTCATAATAAATTCAAGGTATAATACTGGCCATGTAATGCACTTCATCGAAGAGTAGTTTCTGGTTTAATAAAGTTTGGTGTGTTGAGTAATTTGTAGATCTGGCAAAGTTAAGTACAAATTTAGTCAGAAAAATACCTATATACCGAGAAAAAGAATTATGAATTTGACTAACAATGCTTATTTGGATATTTAACACAGATACAATCCGGTCTAATTACAGGGACTACTGCCTCAGTGTACTACTTTAACTTTGTGGATGTGGAAATTGTTAGGAGGTACATGTCCTTATTACTTTATTTTCAAATGCTTAAAATTAAGAATACTCACTAAAATAAAATTATCTTACAACGAAGTCATCAATCATCTCTTACTAATTTAATCGCCAGACAAAAAAAAAATCCCACTTGCAGTCAAACTGTGAAAGCAGTATCTTCTACATTCACCGAAAAACAAAGAATGAACCATCTTGTAGTCTAACTTTGTAATGGGAATTATTTCCTGTTGAATGATCTCTTTTTATGTAAAACTTCATAAAAGTCCCTATTACTATAATTTAAAAAAACTTTTATAAGAAATCCTATTCCTAAAATTCTAAATAAAAAGGAATAATTTGAATGTATTTTTTCATATGCCACAGAGGAGAATCACTATTTTTTAGAACTACAGGGAAAAACTTGAAGAAATAAAATGTTTGGACATCATCTTATACATTTAAAGTATTTTATTTGACATTTTTCTCCAAAAGCATCATCCCTTCTTCAAGGAATTTGAGACAGCATGAGTTTTCCCCCTCTATTCCCAAAGTTGTGTTTTTCAGAGAGAATAATTCTCTGCCTCCTTTTTTCAAGCTCTGTAGCTGTGAAATACTGAATACAGTCTCTTAAGGAAATACAGCCTACAGGAATACACAGGAAGAAGCATTTCATGTACTTGCCACATGATAAGAACGACAGCGATGCTAATATTCTGCACTTAGAAAGCAGCTTTTTTCCACGGACTCTAAAATTTCTCTCATTTAATTTATTCTTGCTGATTCTGTGAAGATGAGATAACAAATATTTTTACTTCTGCTTTGTAACTGGGTAGACCAGTTGCTGATAAGTGATTGATTTCTGCCATAAAACAGCAGAATTAGAACTAGAAAGCAGGAATGTTTTGCATGTAAGAAATTTACAGTTATTCCAAAAAATTCACTTTTATTTTTATAAAGGTAATAGAGAAACACACAATTTTAGAGATGCTTTTATCTCAAAGTGTTACAATAACACTGTTCAAAATCTGGATCAACACCACCGGCATTCACTTAGCTCAATTTTTACATCTTTAAAAATAAAGAAAGTAGTTCTAGAGATGTCAAATGACGTAGTGTAGAAAAGATCCAGGTATCAGAGATGGGGGTTTTGTCACATAGTCTAGAATACTTCTTTTAAATATCAGATTCTACCTCTGAAGTTGCTGCATTGTTTTTGTACAACACAGGCAAAAATATAAATGTCATAATTTTTTTTTTTGCTACAGTCAAGAATATTTGTGATTCTCATGTAGCTAAGTACTCAAGGATATTGCCTGTGATGTGACACAGGCATGCGTGTGTTCCAATTACATAAAATGGACCAAAACGCAAGTACATTGGTACTCGAGAGACTTTTGTAAAAATATTCAGATATTAAAGCAGTGTTTGTAAAAAAATGAGGGATGATATGTTACCCACTGTGAGCTTGAAATGTATTGACTGATAAGCATTTATAATTGTTCAGTTTTGAAATAAGTTGTCTTTTTTAAAAAAATAAATTCCTAAGTGAAGATTCGATGCCATGAAAAAAAAAATTGGCAAGAAAGACATTGAAGATTTTTTCCTTCTTCTGGTTATTAGTTTCTTTAGCTGAATCCTTGGCCTATGATAGAAAGTTCATTTATTAAGTTATTCGGTGGTGATTATTTTGCTTTAGAGAACATAGCGGTTTGCACGCATGTGTTCAAATAAAAACCATGCAGTTCCCTACTTATTTATGCCAGAACAACTATTTTCTTTATAAATGAATAGCCAAGAGAAGCTTGTGGCCTGAGGAAGCTCTCATCTCAGTGCTCAGGAATTTCTTCCTTCTTCTCCTCTCTCTCTCAGATCTTTGACCCTGAGTGTTTTGCTCTTCAGCGTAGACCAGGGTGGTCCAGAGCTGGGGGCTGTGATGAGATGACTTCCCAAGGCCAAGAACACAGAGCTTACAAAAAAAGCATACAGGTGAAAGTGACTCCTTTCTTCACTGTTGCAAGAACTCAGGCCAATGCAGAGGTGTCCCTCAGCTCATCACTTCATGCCATTACTGAGGAACTCGTACTGCAATTTCCATGAGCATCTGCATTTCTAGAGAGATTGGTAGAAGTTTCCCCTAAATTATGAAAATTCCCTTCCTACTCAAAGGCTAAGGGGGTCTTTGTCTTTTCTTACATGTTATTTTTATATGGAGATCAAAATATTGAAAGCAATAAGAATATTTTATCTTAATTAGACTTTAAAATTAGTTTTAATCATAATATTAAAGGGATTAGTCAGAGGATTGAGTTGGAAATAAAAAAATCAGGCAGAAATCAAAGCACGAAAGGTCAATTTTTAGTTTTGGACCCAGAATTTATAACATCCAGGGCACTAGCACAGATTTTTGGAAAAGGAAATCTCTGAAGGATTATTCTGCATGAACTTCAGGGACAGGGGTTTATGGGTGTGGTCATGGTTACAGGGCAAGGAATGAAAAGATAGTGCCGTGTAATGTGTGGCAAGAGGCAAATGAGAAGGCTACACGTCACCCTCCTTGGATTCTAGGAATTAGCAATCACAACAAGATGATCAAGAAATTATCCCAAGACCAGCTGGAATATGACATTACTTTTTTTTTCCAAATGAAGGGTCTGTACTAAACATATCTATGAAGCTCGCTTGCAGTTTGACAGTTCTGAGATGCCCATGAAAGATACACACATTAAAGAAAACCCTGATACCCACACCTGCTCTTTTCCCTTCCATACAGTCTTCTTCCCCATGCTGCCCTCCAATCTCAGACCCATGAAGTTCCTGCTTCAGAAAAGTACTAGTAGAGGCTTTTGTTTGGAGGAATCTTATTCGCAGCTCCTGGTATGCAGAGGAAGAAGGCATGAGAATCAGATTCAGTAGCCAGGTGCGGTAAAGATATGTTTTGGATGTCTGAGACAGAACTGTGATAAACCACAGGTTCTCTCCTATCTTAGTATTCATATCAGAATGAAAGGTTTAGAAACAAACTTGATCTAAACTAGGGACTTGGAACCCGGGATCAGTATTTTAAAATGAGATTCTTAAGTAAATCTGCACATCTGGTCATTACCATGCGATCATATGTAAGTTTTAAAATATGATTTGGCATGTATGTGACAGACACTTACTAGGTAGTATGCATGGGACACACAAAAAAAGTATGTCCAAAGTCCAAACATTGTTAAATGATCTTTGAGAACACCATGCATTCCGGAAATGGAGAAAGCCTGTATCTTTCTTAGTACAGAAAATACTAAGCAGAAAAGAAGCAAATTTTGCCATCTCAAGCTGTTTAGTAACAGTGACTGGGGGATTTATCACCTGAAATAAGTCCCGGAAAACATCTAACTTTTGTTTGCAAATCATTTCCACTGAGATGCACAATCTCTCATTATTCTGCATTGCAGCCAACTCAATCATAAAGAAATCTATAGGTATTTTTTAAACTAATATACACACTTTATTTAGATATACTCAGTTTTTACCTACCCAAAGTTAAAATGTTCTCAGGCCCTCACCCATGTAACTGTATTTTTTCTCTTCTTAGGTGACCCTTGCCTGTGACAGTTTCTATCTCTGTCTCTCAGTCTCTGTCTGTCTCTCTCTCTCTCAATGATCTTTACAGTTTTGAGGGACACTTGTTGGGTGTTTTGTAAAATGCTCCTCAGTTAATGTTTGTTTGCTGTTTTCCTCATGATTACACTAGAGTTATAAGGCTTAAGGGAAGAATACCACAGAAGTGAAAAGCCATTTTCTTCACATTGTCCCAGGACATGAAATATGGATCTGCCTTATCCCTGATAACGTGAGTCTGGATCACCTGCTAAGATAGTTGTGTGGCTTTTAACAGCATCGACAGGAGCCAACAAAGTCAAGACGAGCTTCCTGAAAATGCGATCTTCTCCACGGTTTTTACCTTAGAAGGCATCTCTCTAAAAGCCAGATAACTTTACAAAGGCATTACACGTTTCCATACCTCTGAGTTATTACCGGAATCATTCAGAAGGGTCACAGTAAGAGAAAGTGGACAGCACTGGAGGAAAGGGTGGTACTATTAGAAACTAGTGTTTTTCCGTGTGGTTTTATGAAAAGCACAGGTGTGGGGAGACAATGGTGAAGTAGAAACGATACCCTCAACTGGTAGCTGCCTTTGTTTTTCACAGGCGTACACAACAACACTGATTGCTTCCCAAAGCACACTTCTCAATTGTCAGGGAAGTTTAAAATAGCCTTGTCAACAAATTGTAGTTTCACTGAACTGATAAGTCAAATGAACACTGCTCTGTCACTAAAACTGAGTTTCACCTACACTTCACGAATCTCCTGCCTTTGCATCCGTGCAGTGTTTATTGAATAATACTAAAAAGTTCTCTCTGTTTTTAATTAAATAGACCAAAATAAAAGAAATCGGGAAGGGGCATTTAAACCTATTTTGATGATTCTTTATACTGCTTAGAACGCAGATAATATTTCCCCAAAATATTATCCCCAGCTTTCCCCAAATTTGTCTCCTTTTACCCCGAATATTTTCCAGAGATAAAGTTCTCTTAGTTCCACCCTATTGTCACTTCTTTTTTTTAACTTCCTTTTCCTCATTCAAATTAGTCACTATTCTCTCAGGCTAACAACTATCAAATTCACGTGGTCTGGGACTCAGTGATGGCGAACCTTCTAGAGCTTTCGATGATAAGAAACAGCCCACTGAGGCATGCGTGCCATAGGCTGGCCCAAATTACCACTGGAAGTGGGGTAATTTGGGTTTGCAAGGCTTTTCGACAATAGTACTAGCTGCAGGAAGTGATGAGATCATCACGTGGTTGCCGGTATTCTCAGATTTAACAATCAGAATATGAAATGTCCAGTTAATGTTTTCAGAAGACAAGCAGCATCTCATTAGATTCTCAGTCTGACTCATGCTCTGGTTACTAAGCAGATGTAAAAGAACAGAGGACAGAAAGTCTTTCTTCTGCCCCAATCCCAGCAGGAAACCTCTGAGTTGAACTGGAAGAGGGGTCCGCCTTGTGGGACAGTGCTGCGCTCAGGCTCCTGTGCGTGGTGTCCCGAGGATTCAGCTGGAAGGGAGTCAGGAGTCTTAGCGCACGGGCTGCAGAGGTGGCCCCTCTGCTGACTGGAAGCTGAGGGAGCCACATAGTTTCTCCCCTTCTCCTGTACGTTCTTCCTAACTTTTGTTCCAGCCTATTTCCAGGCTAGACAAAGTTCGACTCTCTTTCCCAGAAAGTGACACGATTTGAGATAGTTCCATAAACATGAGTGTTAATTTCTAGGATCTTACTTACTGATTAGAAAGCAATTATGTAAAAATTAAGTGGCAATAAGAATCACTGCAATTAAGTCTCAGGCTTGTAACGTTACAGCGTAAGCAAGCCTTATCATGTATGTCCGGAAATTATATACATCACGTTTCTGTTACTATATGTCTACTTTTAATTAAAAAGTTTGTAGTGTTCTCTCACAGATAAGTCATTTCTTAGGTGATAGAATAAATGAGGTATGTTACCTAGCATAACCCTAAGTCAAGAATCTGCTAATAAGCGAGGGACTTTAACTATTAGGTTAAGCCTCAAGTATTACAGAAAGCAAGCTGAGTAGGATGTTTTGT
The DNA here is from genome assembly GCA_004026905.1 of Hystrix cristata. NCBI lineage: Eukaryota > Metazoa > Chordata > Mammalia > Rodentia > Hystricidae > Hystrix > Hystrix cristata. Next base: position 57,329 of record PVJO010005901.1, read on the forward strand.
AGATTCAGGTCTTTGAAACATACTGATAAAGTATGAATATACCTTTAATACCACAATCAAGGGATGAGATGCTCCATAAAGAGGCACAGCATTCAAATTATTGAAGCCTATCTCTCCTAATGCTTTAAAAACCAAAATAGAGAATCAACGTTTTCACAATAGACTTTTTTCTAACCAATAAACAATGATTTGTTGAATACAGCAGACTATTCAAAGGATGACAACTGACGATTATTTTGTACAATCATTGTGTGGTCACCTGTATTTGGGAGAGCCTAGCATAACTTCTATAGAATGTATTTAGTTGATCGTGACTTATCTAACATCATTGACCAAGATATATTTATTTTATGTAAGCTATCAAGCCAGATAGCCGAAGTTATTAGAATTCTGCCTATAACATATTCATGGAGATGATGAGCACTTAAGTAGGCAGTTATATACAATGATTAAAGTATACTTTTTGAAGCTAGGCAGCTTTGGGCAAATCCAGGCTTCACTGGCCACTGACTAGAAGGCAAGGACAAGCCAATTGACCTATACGTGCTTGGTTTTCTGTGGCTGCTTAAGAGGCACAATTTACCAACTTTCATGGGTTGTGGCAAAAATTAAATGAGATAATACATGTACAAATAGTTATAAGGAATCACTAACAAAACAAATTCAAAAAGATGATCACTACCTTTGATGAAGCTTTTAACTGTGCAAGATACTGTAAGGTTGGTTATTCCTTGTTACTACTAATTGCTTGAATTCTCTGTCCATGGATTTTTGGTTGACCTAACCCCCTCCTCCTAACACACACTACTAAAGGATCTAGGAAATAAATTTGGTTGGAGAGGACATTAGAGATAAAAGAGGTATTGCTACATGGAGATAAAATTAATTTAGCAATATATGAATATCCAAAGAAATCATAATATTGGATTTGTTTCCTTCCTTAATATACTATTTCTCTATTCTAACTGTTCAAACTGGTAGTTTATGTTGTTTGGACTCTGTCAACACTTTGTACTGCTGCTATAATATTATGATTCATACTATGCTTTAAGCATTTCATTTCTGAACTATCTCATATATAATAAGCTGCTATCAAGTGAATTAATCAAACTGAGGATGATAGAATATGTGATAAACAAAATATGGGATCCTATAGTCTACTCTAGACTCTCTATTCAAGGGAATTGGGGGGGTGTCTTTTGGAGATTTAAAACTTACGCTTCGCTATTCTGCTGTATGTCAGGAAATACGGAATTTATGATCTCTCAAATGGATGAAAGGAAAGCATGAAGCTCTCATGTTGCTTCAGCGTAAGATCCTTACCTTCAACCATTCCCTGAGCTTGTGGGAAACTGACGATACACCGCCGTGCTCTTAGCCAGTCAGGCAATAGATACAGAGCGAGGCAATAACCATCGTGATCCAGAGCCTGGAAATGACTGAAACAAATTCTCAAGAGGCATTCACAGTCTCAGACTGTCTCTTCTAAGGATGAATCATCGCCAAAGCTGGAGCTGCCGAGGAGCCACTGAGTGACTCATTCCTGCAAACAGACCCCTCTCCCATTTCCTGGGGCTTACTCAGTAAGAATAACATCCTTAAAACCATCTTGAGGGCAGTTCATTGGGAAACAGGGTAAAGACCTGGCCAAGTTCCAGAAGTACAAAGGGTATCGTTAATTTCTTCAGTAACATACAGGCGAGAGCTGAGGATGCCTCGTGTGGACCAGAGGCTTGTAAGTGCCTTACAGGAGAAATATTAAAATCTCAGATCTCTCTTGCCTTTGGCAAATAATTATAAATACTCTTTTGATAGAAGACTTTGCAAGATTTATAATGTCTTTACCCCACTGAGCAATGTTTATTAGGGAATACTCCCAGAGGTGAATTTTGAAGATAAAGTAGAATAAATTAAATAGACAAGAGAGAAAAAAAATCCTTCCTTATCATTTTTACTGAGAAATGACATCAGAATAAAAAAGAACATGAAGGACGTATTTTCTTTCTTGAAATCCATTAAAGCATCTTTACAACATTTCATCATGTCACATGAGTTTATTAGCCATACTGTGAATATATAATACAATTAATATTACATGGAGATGTTCTATGTCAGTGGAAAATGTGCATAAATAATGGTTTTGAGATGAAACTGACATAATAAGGCCTCGGAATCCACTTATTGCAAAGTTTCATTGCTATATGTCTTACCAAAATTTATCAACCACCCGTTTCCACCCGGTGATGGTGACCCAAAGAGCCTGGTGTGTACTGCACAGATTCTGACTTGGAGCCATCATCCTCTAGACACAGACATGCAAAAGCAGGCTGGGACATGGCCAGGGACACACTTTCACCGTGCCTGTGATCCTCTTATCATTATTCCATAATGGTGTGCTCCACTACAGTTGAGCACCCACTTATGTGCCTGGCTCTGTGCTATGCACTTTCATACACTTTCACATAGTAAAGAGGAACAGATGCTTGCTCAGGTAAAACTAGAACAAGAGGGCTGGGGATTTAGCACAGTGGTGAGAGTGCTTGCCTAGCAAGTGCAAGGCCCTGAGTTCAATCCCCGGCACCAAAAAAAACAAACAAACAAACAAACAAAAAAACTAGAACAAGAAACATAAAGAACCACACTAAGAACTATTAATATAGACTTCTAATCTTCAGACTTCATGTCATCATTTTTGAAGGATGTTTTCTTGGCGGGGACAATGGAAAAAGGAGATTTTCTGAATCAAGAATTTCCCCGAGAGTTTAAGCACAAAAGCCCCTCTCCTTTACTTCAGGTCCCCTCCTTTCAGACCAGATTCCTTCTGTGATCAGCAATGCAGTGGCTTAAATCCCTGGTTTAGCTGCTAATTCTTCATTTCTCACTTTTACTTTCTATAGAAAATCCAAGTCAGAATCAAGTAAAAATTATTTTGGGTTTCAAACAAAGTTAATGGAAATGAATCTGTAATGATTATGGCAGTGATGCAACTGAGAGCTAAGGCTGCTCAGACAATTGCATTAGAAAAGAAAGGTTTTCTTTCTGTTCAGAAAAATGTCACTGGGGTTATGATCACAGCTTCACCTACCCACACTTGAACTTCAAATTTACTTGCCTTTAAAGAATTCCAAATCATGAAAAACTGCGTACCACATGCTTTAGATTTTCTAACAGAAAGTGAACATCTGAGTTTGGCAGCTAAAACAGACATTAAGCTATGGCATCACTAATTTCCTCTGGAAGGGGAAGGAGATCTGAAATTAGAAAAATAAAGTTAAGAAGTAACATGGAAATTATCGTTGCTTCATTGCTTACAAAACAATTTCTCACTTATTACTTATAGAAAAACAATAAAAATACAAGTGGGCACACATGCAGTGCTACTTCACCCTGCAGCAGAAAATGGAAACTTTTGTACTGTTAACCTATCATTGCATCACCAGTTTTTATACTATCTACGGAAACTATTTCTATCATGCATGTCTTCAGGTTTTACTAAATGCACTGGGTTTTTTTCTTGTGCAGCCCATATCTTACTTATAAATGGAATACCTTTTACTCAGTATTAAAATAACATACTACGGGAAAAGGACTTGGATATTATCATTGAGTATTAAATAAGCAACATTTATTTATGAAGTTTTCTTGTGAGAAACCTTACAAAATGTATGTGACGGTAGATTGGAAATAGTTCGTATCCCTATTGCCTTTGCATACTATCTTCCATGGCTCTGATAATTCATTAGTTAAAATACAAAAAGAAAAAAACCCAAAAAACAAAACAAAACAAAAACAACCCAGAAACCTCCATCTAACCTCCATCTTAATGAACTGCTTCATGAAGTGTTAACATTTTCCAACTGAACCTTTATTCCACTAATCAATATGGCATTAACAGAATGTGAGATCTACTGCAGTTTGGGATTTTACACTTACCTATTTCACTATAATAGTGGATGGCAGCTACTAATAGTTAATAATTTCTGTGCAGTTATAAAAGAATTCAAAATAAGCCTTACGCTCACTTGATGGTTATGACTCCCTCATTGACTCAATTCATAAGTTTTCTGTATTTTTTCAATGGATTTTGGCCTGTACCTACATGATGTGATGCACACAAAATACCTAGCAGCCCTAAAGGAGTGTAAGAGTCTCTATCTACTCTGAAGATTCGGAAATGAAATGATCCTCAGTGTGCAGTCGATGACTAGGCGCTCAGCCAGCTGTACGAAAGATTTAGACCTCTCGGGAATGCTGGGGTCAGTTTGACCCGACACGTGTCTGGTTACGACACACAGTTTTCACTCATTATTTTTCAAAATTGAAATGATATTTCAACTGACCTCGAACAAAAAGTACATTGTCAAGGTTAGTAAGACATCACCTCTGCCCTCCGTGTTTTATAATGGAAACCAACCGTCTGAGAGTGACAAGAATTAACTCCAGGTTAATTACAGAAAAATCACACGATAAGAGACAAACTATATTTCCAAGAAGATTCTGTAATCTAGGTGGCGTTTACCTGTCTAACTCTCTTGAGATTGATATTCAAGTCGATTTTGCCAAAAACAAACAAACAAACAAAAACCCTCTGATAGAGTAGAGCAATTAACTTGGACCAAGACGAGGTGAAACGTAAGCCTTTGAATTTATTTTGGACAGTATAAGTAATCTGTTATGGTCAAAATAGAATTTAAATGGTCTGTTTGCAACAGAACCAGGTAGTTCTATGATCTCATTAGCTACTTTTAGGAAATCATCAATCCAAACAGGCACCGTGATAGACGCTGGCTATGGATACAGCCCTGCAGAAAATAGGGGAAAAAATCCAGTCCTTTTATGGCTTATATGTTCATGGATGAGAAATAGAAACAAATAAAATATAGTATGTTAAACTGTGGTAAGTTCACTGAAGAAAAATCAGTAGTGTAGGAATTGGAGTGTGGGGTGGGTTGCAGTTATACCTCAGGAGACCTCAGAGGGACTCAGTGAGGAGGTGATGGGCACAGGAACAGAAACTGCAGTTGCCCTGAGGCTCGAGTCAGTCTAGTACGTGTTAGAATCAGCAAGGACATTATAGTGGTTGGAAGAGAGAACACAGGAAGAAAAAAAGGAAATGAGATTAGAAAAGCAGTAGGGGAGAGGGCGAAAATTGCCTAGTATCTTGGAGAACACTATAGGGTTTTGACTTTTACTCTCCAAAGGAAGCCTTTGGAAGGCCCCGAGCAGTTTGGTTTGGAACTGTGTATTTTAAATAGCCCGTGGGAGGGTAGCGAATAGGCAATAGGAAGGCAAAGGCAGAAAGATGGAGATGAGCCAGAAGGCACCGCAGAAACTCAGGCAGTGTGGTTTGGACTGGGGTGATATGGAAAGCGGCTGGCTTTGGATACATGTTGAAGTTATAGTCAACATGATTTGCTGTTAGATGGACAGAAGAAGTGATTGAAAGATAGAAGAGTGATTGTGATATTTTGAGTTTTAACACAAGGTAGAAACCATGTCTTAATTTGCATTTATTATGGTATTTATAAATATTTAACCTATAATAGTCATAAATATTTGGTGATTTTTAAAGACCTCATTTTAGATCAATTGTCAATTTTTCTGTGTGAGAATTGAGTAAAAATATCTGATTTTACATAAGTCATTTCCTGATTGAATTTTTGTCTGAGTTAGGGAATACTGGTGTGAATAGTTGTACAGTATTATGTAAAAAGTAATGGAATTTAACAATCTGAACTCATATTAAGGTTTTCTGTTAATAAACCTGGATAAAGTCTCTATAGGTTTTATATGGAGAAAATTAAGTATGATGAAATATGGTGATATGCAAATAATCTTAAGTTTAATATTCAGTAGGAAACCAGAATAAAGATGTATTGAATTAATTTTTTGGGTAAAATTCATATAGCATATTTATTCAGCATGCTTACTATGTCAGATTTTAATCGAGGTTATATATTATTGCTCTAAAGCTACATCAATTATCCCGAAATTTATTGGTTTAAAACAACAATAAACATTATATTAGAGTTTCTGAGACTCGCAAATTTGGCAGTAACTTATCTGAGCAGGTCTACAGTGGGCTCTTTTATCATGATGTCAGCGGGGACTGCAGTCCTCTGAAGCCTGACTAGGACTGAAGACTCAGTTCCAATGTGACTAGCCCACAGACACTCATTGTTGCCAAACTGACACTAGCTGTTGGCAGGGTGAGCTAGGTCCTCCCCACGTGAGCATCTCTGTTAAATGTCCTACCTGTCCTCATGATATGGTGTTTGGTGTGGCCCTTTAAAAAAAACCCAAAAAACAGAAACTACCAATCTAGGGAAGTAAGGTCCAGGCCACAAGACTCATTATGGCTTATATCTTGATGTGATCCCCAAAGCCTCGTACACTCACAAGTGAGGCTTTTGGGAAGTGACAAGACTATGAGTTTGTGATACTAGATTAGTCCACTGATAGCTTTATAGCTGGGTGTGATGTTGGGAGGTGAAACCTGATGGGAAGAGGTGGGTTACTGTGGATGTGGCCTGGAGATATATATGTATATGTCTCTTTCTCACTTGATGGCTCACTCTGCTTCCTGCCTGCCTCACCATAGCCCCTTCTCTGCCATGGCCCTCTGCCTTGGAGCCAGCCAATGACGGACTGTGAACTTCTAAAAACTGTGAACCAAAATAAAAATTCTCCTCCTTTAGCTTGTGGGTGTCAGGTATTTTGTCCTGGTAACAAGAAAGTAACTATGACAATACTTTTAAGACCATAACCCAGCCCCAGAAATCAGGCACCAATCACTTCCACAGTATTCTATCAGTCGCATGGGTTACAGTAATTCAGTGCGAGAAGAGAACACCTATGGTCAGAAATACGAGGTGAAGAGATGCCCTGGGGGCCAGTTTGGAGGCAAACTACTATATTCAGCCTGCAGTCTCCAGTGATTCAGATTGCTTTCACATACAAGGTGCACTCTTCCCTTCTGAAAGCCTCCAAAAGTCTCACTCTGTCGCATCAGCTTGAAACCCAGAATCTCATCACACAAATCAGATTGAGGTGTACAGAAAACTTCTGATACATGGTTCTCTAAGGACAGCTCACTGAGTATAGTTCCTCTTGATCTGAAGCTATAGAAATCGAAGTGACAACTTATCTTTCTCCAATTCCTACCCTATACACACATATTCACTAATTCATAGCATCTCTGACATGCAGCAGGAAAAAGATAAAAAAAACTTAGTTGTTCCTCAGTTAGCATTAAGGCCTGGAAATAATTCTCTGTGGCTTTAGTTCAGGCTTTTAGATTGCCATTTCTTCCTTCTTAATCATTCTTCCTTTTTGGTGAACATGTTGTTCATGTTTGAAGTGGGATAGTTTTTGCAGTTATCTCTCTACTTGAAGTATTTTGGGGTTCCAATGGCCTCTTTTCATTTTGGGCTGCCTCACTATCTTTCAGTCCATGCCAGTAATGTTGGGTCAATATAATTCTATTAAAAATTGTGAATCTATGATGAATCCTACTGGAGTTTGTTCTGTAAGACAAAAGCCACACCCACAACTCTCTGTGACAATAGCTCTTCTCAACCTATTGCTTCTTGGAAACATCTTAAGAACACCACTCTGAAGTCAAAACAAAAATTCTCATCATAATTTTAGTTTCATGTTTATATTGTGTGTTTCTGGCAGTGTCCTGGATTCGATTTTTAATTGGAAGCCCCTTAATATTAGCATCATTTGCCATCTAGAGAGGCTGAGAATTATTAAAAGCAGAAAGTTCTGTCATATTCATGTTTGTTGGTCCTTGATTTAGTTTATTTCTCTCACACTGTATCACATTTTCAATAAGCAGCAAGAAGAAGCCAGGATGCACCTTTAATACTTTGCCTGGAAAATACTCCCTCAGCTAGATTGCGTAGCTCACTAGAAACCTTTCTACTGTATGCGTCACCACAGATCACTGTGTTGTTGTGCATTTTTGATACCGTATAATGAGTTCTCTAATATTTTCCTCACTTTTTTTTAAGACTTCATTGATAGCCTCCTTGAAGGCCATCAGTCTCCTACTAAGTCTCTTTAGAGTCCTTCCGATTTGTTCACTTCCTATTCCAATATTTTCCCCACATGTCATGTTCCGTTTTTTACAGCACAACATTCTCAGAAGCTAAAATATGTATTAGTAATATAATGCTTTAAAACAAAGTACCTTAATACTTAATAGCTCAAAACAACTTATTGTTTGAAATATTTATTACCTCAGAGTTTCTACGTGTCTGGTGTTCTAGAGTGGTGCAGCTGGGCACTTTTGTCTTGGGGTTGCAGATGAGGCTGCAGGGAAGCTATCTGCTGCAATTACAGCTGTGAAGTGTGGGGCAAGATGATCTCACTCTGAGGTAGCTCAGGCACATCCTTAACAAGTTAGCGCTAATTGGGAAAAGGCCTCATTTTGCTCCTACATGGGCCTCTCCATTAAGCAACTTGAGTGTCCTCATGACATGTGAACTATCTCATCCCCAAAGAGTGCAAAGTGGAAACCATTAATATCTTTTGTGGACAGACAGCAGGTGTCACACGAGATGACTGCCACAGTGTTATGCATGAAAGGCCATCTCTGATTAAAAGGGTGAGAATATCAGGGGGCAAGCTTCCTTCCAGACCATCTTCAGACTGGTTACCACAATGTAAAGAACTGAATGATGTCTGAGTACTAACAGCATCTCACTACTGGTAAAATTGCATTTTGTCCTACAACCACAAAGCTGACCTTGTTTACAAACAGAGTCTTTGCAGATTTAATTAGTTAAAATGACATCATACTGAATTAGGTAGGCCCCAATTCAAATCACGTGTCCTTATAGGAAGCCTCTGTATCACTCAGTGAGATGGTACATGTCTATAATCCTACTTGGGAGGCTGAAGCAGGAGGATTGCAAGTTTGAGGTCAATGTGAGAAACTTAGTAAGACCTTGTCTCAAAGTAAAATTTAAAAATGGCTAGGGAGGTAGCTCAGTGTAAAACGCTTCCCCAGGATGCACCCTGGTTCAATCTCTAGTGCCGTGGCAAAAATAAATTCAATAAACAAGGCACTATGAACACACAGCCTCACTTAGAGAGACAGCCATGTGACGATGCAGGCAGAAATTGAAGTAAGGCAGCCACAAAGGACAAGGAGGATTAGCAGCAATTGGGGTTACACACGGAGGAAGGCAGGGGCTTCAGACAGAGCAAGGCCGCCAACACCTTAATTTCAGATTTCTAACCTCTAGGGAATTAAGAGAATAAATTTCTGTGGTTTTAAGCTACCCAGATTTTAGCGATTCTTTTATGGCACATTCATTCTTTCTTTATTTTTTATACGTTCTTTAAATTTTGTTTTGTAATCCAATTTTCCATCGCAGAATTATTCTACTAGTTCGCAAAAGTTGATTCATATAGTGTTCAATGAAACAAATCAGCAAAGTAAATGAAACATAAAAACCATGTATTATAACTCACTTATTTCAGCCCTGCATGTGACCATTTCAATATGAATTCATTTATTACATTTATTGAGCATCTACTACTTGCAATATTGTATGCAGGCTATATTGAAGGGCTTTAAACCATTTAGCATATTTACTATTTATAAATTGATTATAACCTTGAGAGGAACTATATATATACATAAATCACTAGGGAATATTAAACAATAAGAAATAATTAAGACTCAAATTTAGTGTGTTAGATCCAGTTACTGAAATAAAGCCCAGATTTCAATTTTTCTGCAAAAAAAGAAAATCTATACAACTACAAATAAATTAGGCTGAGTGGACATGATTTGAAATAAGTAAATAAATAGATCCTTTGTTGCTAAGTAGTCACACACCTTTTTGTGCCAATTCTTTTAGTCAGTGCCATTCCCGCACTGAAGACTGCCCACTTTCTGTCCAACTTGCGCCTTATTCTCAAACTGTCCTTTCTAGATTGCCTTGCATCTCTGCATTCCTATTGCTCTTAGTTGAGGTAGGAGATGAGGGCTGGTGCAAACCAAACAACCAACCAGGCAGAATGTGTCAAAGGTCATAAAAACCCACAGCTAACAGGTCGAGTAAGATGTTCCCTAAAAAGAGGGCATGCCCAGAATTTCATAGCAAACAGAGTAAGAAGCAGGTGTTTCTTTGGGTCATAGTCCTCACAGGTAAATTCACCTGAGTGAACAACAAAAATTAACAAGTAAAAAGATGAGTGTCCTTCAGCTGATTTATGGTGATTCGGCTCTTCTCTAGCCAGTGTGGGGTTAGGGAGGTTCTTCCCCAGAAACCTCTTTCTCTCCGGCAGGTCACTTGAGGCGTTATGCTGTTCATTTCTAAGTGGTGGGAAAAAGCAGTTGAGTAGTTTATTAGCAACTCTAGAAAAAAAACATATTGGGGGAGGATAATAAGGTAATATATAAAGAAAGATTTGGAGATTGTTATTAATATTTATTTCCTTCCTCACTGGTGTTGCTTGGTTTTCTCCTAGATTATCAAGACATCTGAAATGCAAGGAATCATTAAATGTTTATATAGGCAGTTTGCAATGTAAAGGAAAACACAGCATAATTACCTTTTCTAGTTGGCCAAACCATTGTCATTCTTTTCAGTTAATTTCTTTGTTTTATTTTCCTGTGACTTTTCTAATGCTCATAAGCTTGTAAATGGGTTATACATGGGTAATGAAACCCTCCCAGCTGAAAATTTATTCATCTCACTGTGTCCATGTTTGGTGGCTCTCTTACCTCCAGTGTGAGTATAAAAACAAACAACTCCTTGGAGTAATGCTCACCATGCACACAAAGGAGCCCTCCAAGGGACTGCTTCTTTCTTTCCTTTCCTTTCTTCTCAATTTTGTTTGACTTTTAAATAAATGTGCCATAATTTCTCTTCTATTTGTAGCTTCTTTAACTTCTCTCAAATTTTATTTTGATTGAACACAGAGTAATACTCTTATCTTTCTCAAGGAAGATAAAATTACTAGCACTAAATTACATTTTGATTTTAAATCATGTAGTTTAAAACATTAATTAATGAGAAATAGCAAACAAGCGAGTTTTATGGGAGTACTGGAAATGGTCATAGTCTTTTTGATCATCAAATAATTGAAAGGTACCAAAAGGCAAATTCACTTTAAAAAAACATTCTGATGTCTTAAAAAAAAAATAATGTTTTTTATTTTTAAATTAAGAATCCAGAATATACATTTATATTTTGACCAAAAATATTTTAAGAGTACTGAGGGTAGTTTAAAAAAAAAAAAGGATCCAATTTGGACATTAAGACTTGTATTTAGGTTAACAGAATACTGCCTTAGTTGCCATGAAATTTTCTTCTGCAACTATTCATACAATTGAATATCTTTGTTTTAATCAAGAGGAATTAGGTAGGACTTGATCAGACTTAAAAAGAAAAAAAACAAAGGACTAAAAACATTTAAAAATTTCTGCCTGTCCTTTCTACTGTCTTCTTGATCCTTTGTATAAGAATTTATTGGGTTTATATTCCTCCTTGGCCTTGCGCATGTGATCTCCATGCCAGGAGAAGACGCACTCCTGCTGATGGGTGCAGGCTGCTATGAGTTCCCCGTTCACCCTGTTTCTATGAAAACAACTTTAACCTAATTTTTTAAACAATGAATTTCCTAAGACAAGCCACTGGGATGAGGGTCCACCAAACAATTCCATTCTTCATGCAAATTGCAATTACAGAACAAAGGAAGAAACAGCCATCATTAGAATGTCTTTTGTAATGACCTCTGCACTATCAACAACACAGAGGCTGGGTTTACTGTCCAAATAGAAGATTCGCAATAGTTGTCTCCAGCCTCCAGACACTTGTGTCCATTTTCAACTATCCAGTACAATAGCCAGCATGTTTATTAAGCTTTGCATGCTGTTTAATCTTGAATGTTGAAGCAACTATAAACATAGTCTTATATTGCTTGCTGTTCCTACTGTACCATACTGAATAATTAGATCTGCATCTCTATATAGTACATACAGTTTGAGGGTAGAGTGGAAATAGGTGTATTAAAATATAAGCATCAAAGGAATGTGTTTTTCTATAGTTCCTAGACTGTGAGAGTCATTTGGTGCTAATCTCCTAACCAAGAGAACTCTGCTAATACAGATGCATATATATACACATTTTTTTCTTATTTGACTTTATGTTTTGTTATTATTTTTTTAACCCAATAGATCTCTTGAGAGATTTCTGGCCTCTCCCAGGATATGTGTTTCTTCCTGCCCAGTTAAAAATAAATGCAACAGAAGGAAGCAGGATCACTCACTACTCAGTTGTGTCACAACCCAGAGGTGGAAGGAGGCAAAGTCAGAAGAGCCTGGGGTGCTATTTTGGAAGGCAGGGAAACAGGGCCTCCGTCACCATCCTTCCGTGACCGGTGGTTTGAGAAAAATGCCTCTGCACGGTTCCCACACCACAGCTGTTTCTCTGCATCTCTATCGTGGAAGACAAGAAGTGGAGTGGCACACAGGGTGCAATTTAAAGGGCCTGTACTCTCCCAGAGTGAAACAGAATCTCCAGGCTCTTAAATTTTCACAGTACGACTTCCGAACTCACTTGTTAAAAGGAATTGTCTGCCTAGTGAAAGGGAGTTATCATGTGGGAAAAACTGAAGAGTTTTATGAGTGTCATGTAAATATTTAAGTAGCAAGAGATTTAAATAAAATGAGTTGGAAATTTTAGAGACATTTCAATTCATTTAATTCTCGGAACAAGGTTGAAAAGTGATCTGCAAAAATACCTACACTCACATGGGCCAAACACCAACTTCCTGTAAGGATCATAGAAGAAATGGCATCAGAAAGAAGTCTGACTCCAGCCACATTTGTAAGAGGAATAAAAATCTATCTAAGGTGCTCTGCAGAACTCACTCTAATTAACCATATCTGCTTCACGAGAAATTAGGTGACTTCACGTTTAATAAACAAATGCTTCTCTGTTTTATGTGTTCTATCTATGATTATTCAGTTAAATTTTTATAGCAAACCTCCTTGTTCTGCCAGTGCAATCTGATTTTGACAATCTTGCGAAACCCATGTGAAATTACCACTCTGGCATTCTGTTAAGCTAAATTCTGCTTTCTTAAAGGGCCACAAGCCCAGGAGCCTAGTGACTGAAGGGCCAGCTCCCCAAGGTGAGAAGATCAGTGTCAACTGTGTCCAGGCACGTTGTTTTTGAATGCGAAGGAAATTCAATCTTCTTTTGGGCCTGGCAAACCCTTGCTAGAAAAGTGCCAAATGGGAAGGGGACTAAGAAATGGAAGGAAGGTGGATGGGGAGAGGGGAAGGGGATGTAAAAAGAAATAAGATGTATCATGAATACCTTCATCATTTACCACAGACATCTACTGATAAAATACAATTTAAAAAAAGAAAAGTGCCCAAGAATAGCATATTCAAGAATGATTAACAGAACCGTCTGCACTCTTTGCATTCTTGGAAGCTCTCTGGAGAATCTCAAGTCAGCCAGCTCTCTTCTGCCTGTAGTTAGAGGAAGTAACGAAAGGAGAGAGCCTCTGAGTCTCCAGTACAAGTTGCTTCTGCCTCCTATCATCATTGGCTTGCCCCTCTCCACCACTTTTAACCTCGTGAGGATGACTCAGTTCTGCAAACTGCCATTAGAGGGCAGAAAAGTACAAGGTTTGCCTCCAACTTGGCCTTCCCGTGGTTTTGTATTCTTTGCATTCATAATCTATCCTGAAGATACTCAATTACACATTACATTTTCACTCTTAGATCTACAAGTATTCAACAGCTACACTGTCATACACTTTTTGTCAGTGATATGAATGATACTGAACTTAAAAATTGTGTTTCTACTTAACCTGACTATTATAGAAATCTACTTTAACATATTCTTTCAATCTTTTCACCTGTCTTTTGTATTTTAAGGTTATCTATCCAGATTCATCATTTAAAATTTTCATAAAGAATTATATTCTTCTAAAAATTACATGAACTTATGACTACCACCAATATGTATCCAGTCATCTTCGCATGGTGAGAGAGAAAATGAGGTGCTTTAAGAAAGCGCACTGAATTGAAATGCACAAAAGGATGGAGTTTCACTTCATTACTATTTTAACTATCTAAATACCTATGCATCTGGAAAGTCAACCTCAGTATGCTTTTCTGTATTTTTTCAGGGTGGGTAGAGTCTTGCTATGTAGTTCAGACTGGTCTTGAACTCACTGTGCTGCCTAGATTGGCCTTGAACTCACAGAAATCCCCCTGCCTCAGCCTCTTAAGTGCTGAGATTATAGGCATGCACTACTGTGCCTAGCTTTAATATAAACTTTTGTGTTTAAATTGATATATTTCTCAAAATTGGCATCATGATGTTGTCATTTTTCAAATAAAATTTTATTAGTAGCTTAACACGAGAATCCCACAAAGTAATGTGGAAACTCTTAAAATACATGTTAAAAGAAATAATAAAGTTAGTATTTAAAAAGGTTCACAAATTACAAAACCTACTCTGCTGTAATCATGGCAGATATGGTTGCCTCAGTGAAAGGTGTTCTGATTTGTCACCTGCTCCATATTGTCTTCCTATTCTTTCAAGAGTTAACTTTCTAAAACACATGGCCACATGCGCTAATGCCTAGAAGCCGGCTGTTTTCCCCACTGCATGTGCACTGAGTTGGAACTCTTTTTGGGCATTAAAGGAAATTTGCAGTGTACTCTCTTTCTTCATGGTCTCTCTATTCAAATTTCATGCCTGAGTCTCATCGGACTTCTTAAGAATTCCTAAATCTTCTCCTTGTGTAGCTTTTGCTATTTATATAGCAAAGAAAAATAATTTGTACCATTAATTGTGCTTGTTGCATGCTGGCCACTTCACAAAATGCTTTACTTACATACTCTATTTTAAACTTCTCCCAAACTGAGAAGGGTATGTGTGTGTGTATGTGTGTGTGCACATGAGTGTATTTCTGCACATGATCTTCAACTTACAGGTGAAGAAACTGAGTGTTAGTGAAAGGCGGGACTCTGTAGAAGTCACTGTCTGTGTGACTTCAAAGTCTGTGCAGCAAAACCGCCCTGGCACATCTTCCCCGCGTGCATGCTCTCGCTCCCACGCAGCCGTGGACTTTGTTCTCAAGGAGAGGTATGCAGCCAAGGGACAGCCTTAAAGGTGCATCCTAAATCTTTCCCTTCTTTTCTTCCAAACAGAACTGTTACCTCCTCTAGCCTGCTGTTACACTACTGGGTGTCAGGATGTGGGATGCTGAAGTATTCACACCCCTTTACAGTGTGGGGACTCCTAGAGAGGGGAGAGGGTGGATACTTGTTTTTGTGTCTTAATTGCTTGGAAGCATGTCTGGCACCTTGGAGGGGGTCTGTGAATGAGGATGGTCCTATTTCGCCAATCAAACTTTGATAAAAGACTAATCCCACATCTTAGGTGTTCATCAAATTTTGAAAAATGTACATTTTATTTTCTATAAAGGTGTTTCTTGTAAATGTATTAAATGTACACTTGTTTTTATTTTTCCTTTTAAAGTTTCTGGATAGCATAGCATGTGTAAATAGTTAGAAGGTGTTGTTATGTGTTTTATGTTTAGTTACATATTTAGGAGTCACATATTTATATTTAGGAGTTATATATTTATAATGGAACCATTTAACATTGACATAGATGTAGAATGCATAAATTTCTACATAACACACAAGGCAGGGTCTGCTGTAATAGAGCAGGAATGTATTTGTAAAATCATTTGTCTCTGTTGTGGAGATGACATGCTCTTCCGCTGTGGCCTCTGCTGCATCAGTGTCTTTGGCTCCAACCTTACACGCTCCACTCCTGGAGGCGAGTGAGGTGGTGCCGCTACTACCACTGTGCTAGCTAGAGGCCACCTAGGCACTCCTTACCCACTCCGAACGCCCCCCAGTCCAGTGGGAAAAGTAGCGTTGTCTCTTGGATGAGTCCCAAAGCACATCTTAGGTGCATCTCTGAACAGCTCTGGTGAAGATTTTACAAATACATTCCTGCTCTATTACAACAGACCCTTCCTTGTGTGGGTCATAAAGGTGCACTTGGAGCTGCAGAGAGATGGTGTTCAGTTTGGTACTGATTCTGTGTATTGAAGTGTAAGAGTCATAAATAAAGGGTGACATTTTCAGGAATAGTATTTTAAAAAAAGATAAAATATTATTTACCAAACAGCATCGGAGCATATGTGTGCTAATGTCCTGAGCATCTGAAAATACTTGCTGCCAACTCAATTCACACAACCAGCAAACGTTGATTAAGCTTCATGAGGGGAATTAGAATGGAACTTTCACTTCTCTCTGTCTTACATAGCGCCCAATTCACAGAAGAAACTGAATTAATATTTAGCTATTTGAACTTATTTGCTTTAAGTTTAAATGTCTATTGCTCTGTGCATGAAAATCCATGTACATGGTTGCCAACAGGGGCCGCGGCACAAGTCTTTTCCAGAGTTCTTGAACTTTCTCAGGATGTCTAATGTGCTTCTAAGCAAAATCACTCTGCACACATTTCAAAAGTCCTATTCGATTTTCTTTTAGTGTTTTAACTAAACATAACTTGATTTTTTTTTTCATAGGAAAAGGGTACAATCCCTTTGTTGAGAAAACTACTTTCTATCAGGAGCCAAATTGAAATTTGGTTACATACCAAAATCCAGTTAAAGCATAATAAAAAATGAAGCCAAAACGTGGAGTAAGCTGAAAAGTGTTCAGTTGAGGAGAAAACAATCCATGGATTTTTATGTAAATCAGAAGGACAATTCTGCCTTATCCCTCTCTCTCCTGCCTTCCCTCCCTCCTCTTTTCTAAACTTCTACCTTGTGGATGGGGAGACAGAAAAACTAGAGTGTTTGACAGACAGCAGAAAGCACATATCTATTTTAACCCATCACTTTTATCAAGGAGCAGGAAAAATAGTTCCACTGCAACTGTTAAAATTTGTGATGGCTAAAACTACCAGTATAGGAGGCAAGTAAATTACTAGTTACAGGTCTAATGCAAACATTAGACTTAAAAATCATTGCCAATGTCCCGGTAAGTGGTAATGAATTCCTATAATTTCAGAAATACAAAGTTTATGAAGACCCTTTCATACAATATTTTCTGGTTTTGAGCCATAAACACTTTGTCCAGAGGAGTGAAACTGCCAAAGATCACACAGTTAAGTTACTGGCATATCATGCAAGTGCATTTATATCTTCCAATGTCCAGAGGAAAGTCCATTTCCTTCATATTCCGTCAGTAACAAATTATTGGATATTGTTTTCTTTTTCCTAACATGATAGACATTTATCTGTGTTTTTACACTATTTATTACAGAAGTTTCAGTTATTACTCTTCTCACTTATAATAACGAAAATTCAATAGAAGTTTGCCAATCTCTGAATTAACTGTATATTGTGCAAGTCTGTATATTGGTCACCTAGTGTATGCTAAATTTAAAAGAATGCATCTAAAGTCACATGAAATTGGCACATACCTTAGGGGTTTAACTTTTCTTTGCTTTCTCCAATTAATGTTTATTGAATGCCACTGTTTGCACAGCTCAGTGAGGTATGATTTACTCCTATACCTTGGTGGTAGTAATTTCTAAATGTAAGCACAATTCTTAAGTGCAAATAAATACCTGAGTGAGGGTTGAACTTGCAAACACGGCCTATTCCTAGACAGCTGCTAATGACACAGGTGAAAACCAGTTATGTGAAAGGCAGAGGACACATGTATCTGAGCAAGGCTAGTGTTCAGATCATGAAGTTTAACCTTTTAAAGACAGACATTTTTCTTTAAATAAACCAGTTTTGAAAATCTTCTCTAACTTTGTCTATATATTTCCTGGACTTGCTAAGCATACTGTGTAAAGTAGAATCCCTGTTGGCTAGAAGACTTTTCAGTGTGTGTGGGGTCAACAGGCATTCCGATGAGGAACGGTCCAGACAGAAAGTGAATCAGAACATGGTACCTGTGTACCACTCCAAAGAAAACCTGCAAATTTTAAAAAGCGGAATCTCTTATAACTGACTTCGGCAACACTGTTTTTTTCCTCTTAAAAGTGCAATATAGAAGGAACAAGAGATCTAAGTGGAATTTCCAAGTGAAATAAAAGAAAAAAGAAATCCAGATGGAATTTCAGCTTTTAGTACAGTAGCCGGAACATATTCAATAACTGATGAATTTATTGAATAACTGATGGCACCAGTTAGATCTACTGTTCTGTCTGATGACTGGATGGAAAAGGAAATTAACACTTATACCTGAAGGAAAGAGATGTATTGGCTTACTGATTTTATATATATATGTGTATATATACATATCTTATATTATATATATATACTCTTCAATGACAATTTATGCGATTATGTTATAAAATCCTTGAAAACAATTCTAGAAGTTTTCGATTCTCTATAGCTTGCACAGGCGCACCTCAGAGGGTACCTGGCAGAATTCTGCTGTACAAAGGGACAAAAGAATGAGCAAATCTGCTGACCAATCACCTAGAGTATGCTGCATTTAAAGGAATGTATCTGAGTTGATATGAAATTGGCAGACAGCTCTGAGGTTTGACTTTTCTTTATTCCTTCAATTAATGTCTACTGAAGGCCTAGGTCTGCACAGAGTAGTGAAAGAGGCAGACTGTGTCTTGTTCTTGGAGTTTGTGTTCTAATAGGAACACAGAAAATCGCATTCAGGAACAAATAATCCGCCATGGGAATTGTCACATAGGAAACAAGTAGACTCCTGTGCTTGAGTGGGCTGTGAATTTATTGGAAAAAAATTCAAAAGGAGTGGGCAGGGAAGGCCTTTTTGAGCACACAACAGTGAGGCTGATACTGTGGTTGCAGGAAGAGTGCGGGGAACAGCCACGATAGTCCTGAAGAGTTTGGAGTGCATGCGGACTAAACTGACAGGGTGGCAGACACACTGCAAGCTTCCTACACACAATGCAAACCCAGAAGTGAGGCCTTCTGGTTTCATTCTAACTGCAGCCCTTTTTAACTAGGGAAGAGACAGTGATGATGAAGGTAATCGCTACCACTTAATGAGCACCAGTTCATTAAGTGAGGATTGTGCAATAGGCATCTTACTAAATGCTCAGAACCATTTGTCATTTAGGCTTCACATCAAACCACAGAAGCATAGATAATTACTCTTTCCATTTACAGGAGAGGAAATTGAGTCTTTAAGTGTTTAGTTAACTTCCCCAGGATTGCTGCCAATATGTGTGACACCATCATATTTCAGATTTGCAAAAAGTCACTCGAGATGCTTTGGTGAGAAAGGATTGTTGGGAAGGAGAGAGGACCAGGGATAGAAAGCAAAGTGGGAAGTGTTTGGGTGAGAGATAATGACAGTGCAAACAGTGGTGGCAATTAGAGCAGAAGCAGACACACCTGCTGATAGACTGGAGGTGGGAATGAGGGAGAGGGAACAGGATGGTGCTGCTGTTTAGATACAGGGAAGATTAGGGGAGAAACAGGTTTGAGGAAAATCAGAATTTCAATTTTGGATAAAGTCTGAGCTGGGTGATTAGGAGGTCTGGAAAAAACATTGGTCACAAGCAAAAACTTGCTCTTGAAAACAGTTCTAAAATCCCTTTGCTCTTCTCAGTCCCCTCCTGCCTGCCTCAGTAATTCCCTGGGGAAAATTGTATTTGATATTAAAAGAGTTCTATGACATTTTTGTGTGGGGATTACTAAACTTCAGCTTTCAGGCCAAACCTAGGCTAGGTTTGTGTTTTATGTGGCCAGTGAATTCAGAATGATTTTTCCATCTTTAAATGGTTTAAATTTTTTTTTTTTTTAAAGAAGAGTGACACTTTGTAACACTTGAAAATTATACAAAAGTCAAGGTTCAGGCTTCAAAGTTCAGTTTCCCTGGGCCACAGCTTCTCTCAGCTGTCCACACATGGCCTGTGGCTTCCCCAGGGCTAAAGCCGTAGAGTTGGCTGGGACTGCAGGGCCTGCATGCCGGTCACCAGGGTTCTTACAAAACGCTGGGGAACCCTGTTCTTGTGCAATACCCCCCCTTGGTTAATGCCTTTTTGTCAGTATTTTTAAAATTTAATTAGTAAATTTCTCAAATACAGTACAGTTACAAAATTCTGAATTCACCTTCTTTCTCTAAAGGAAATTTTCTACATTATTAAAAAATGTAAATGAAAATCAAAAAAAAATTCAGAAGTAAATGTTTTAAACACTTCTAAATAATTAAAGACTCATATCAAGCACAACTATTTCGAAGTGAGGCTCATGATTTAACCATGAAATGTGTGATTCAGCTGTAGTCATGCTGCGTTAGTATGTATGTATGCATAAACATATGTAATATAAATTATTTAGAATATATAATTTGTACAATAATAATAGAACAAGCCATTAACAGGACAAATGCAGTTGGTATTTCTCGACCAAATAGAAAAAAAAACATTAATGCCTGTAGGGCAGGAATACTTCGCCATTTCACTTGTCTTTGCCTTTAAAGATCATCTTTCTGCAATTTCCTCCCTTTAATGGACAGAAGGTTACTTGAAACTCCCAGCGGAACTCTAATGTTACCTAAGCATCCCAGCGCTAGCTCTGAGTGCTCGTGGATTTGCTGCAGGCTCTCAGAGGCAGATTTGGTAATGCTGATTTACAGATGAACTCAGCTGTCTAAATATGCAGCTATGTGATGCTGCAGGCTTTATGGTAAAACATTTTTCTATAACGTACTCCTGTGATGAACATGATATCGAAAAAGTGTGCTCCATAGAATTATTTTGATAAGAGGGTTTACTGTCAGGACATGATGTAAGATATCACAGTATATATGATTTATAATCCGTCATTAGGCTGCAAACCAAGGATCTGCAAGCATTTTAAAAAGGGAATGCTGTCTTTCTTAACTTGATTGCCTTGCATTTGAAACATAAACGAGGCATAAACAGGGGACACTTTCTTACTGAGCGTTATTCCTGCGTGTTTCCAGATTAGTACCGAAGCCTTAACGAGATCATAACTCTGGTCCAGAAACAGTATGGTTGGGGGTTTAAAGAGATGTATTTTGGAGATATACCCAATGGGTCCAAATCCTGTTTCTGCTGCTCACTACAGAGTGGCTTCAACCTCTCAGCTGGGTGTGAGCCACCAAATCCCTCTGAGCCTCTGGCTCTTCACCTGGAAAATGATGATGATGACAATGATGATGGTAATAATAGTAATAGATCATAACCCCAATAATGCAATCATGGAATAGAAATAAAATGCTTAGCTCAGAGCCCAGCACAAACCAGGGGTCAATTCCAACTATTATTTTGGAAAGCTATATACTTGAATCCAAAGTACTCATTCAGAGAGTAAAAGAAAGAGTTGGTAACTATTCCACTTATAATATCACCTATGATAAAGTATATGTATTTGTCCCAATAAATGAACTAAACCCGCAGAGCTACCATGGCAAAGGTAAAGTGAATGAGGCACAAGAGAATGGTTGAGCCCTAGCGTGAACTCTGATGCTCCTCAGGGTTTGCAGCTTCTCAAAAGACCCAGGAGTCTCTCTTCTGCATGGGAAGTATGTTTATCTGGAGGGAGATACGACTGCACCAGGGACATAGAGTGGACTAGGGAGGAGGGTGAGGGCTAAGAATTTAGAAAATAGGCAGATGTTTTATAATGTCCCTCTGCGGCACTCGGGCCAATAGGCACCGCCTATGCACAGGAGGGTTGGCTGTTTCTCTGCAGATCCCTGCAGATCACACCAAGAAAAAACAGTCATATAGCCCTTTAGGTTTTCTCTAAAACTAAAACAAACACAGGAATTCCATGTGTCATGCTGGGTACGCTCAGTGGCCTTTTGGAATTTTCTACCCCAGGACAACCCCTGTAGAGGATCTGCGCGGAATATGAGGTGGGTGTAATATCTGAGGAGCAGATAGGTTTGATTTTTGAGATGTGAAGTCTAGCAATTTCTAGTGCATGTCTCTCTAGTAGGACAAGGAGCATTTTCACTCTCCTGTGAGTGTAAGGTACACTAACTACCCAGACGATGATAAATACTAAGTAGCCTACTGAAGAGATGCCTAGGTCAAAATGGCAGGTTTGGATTAGGGAAAGATACTTGAAAACTTTATGGAATAAGGTTGCTGCACGCTACATTGAGTCTGGGGTTTAAAAGACCATTGGTGGTAGGAATGGAATAGAGTGGGAATAAAGGAAAATGAACAAGGATTGCTAAAATTCAGTTGCTTCTCATCAGAAGTCACTTTGGGTATGTCCAGAGTAGCATTCTTTGCAGTGTGAAAGGAAGAAAAGGGCCGTGTTATTCTGTGCTAATTTAACATGTGCTAATTTCTCTCTAATAGGCTAAAACTACTTCTTGGAAGGTATCAGGTCCTAATCTTTGGAACTTGTAAAGGTTACTTTATTTGGAAAAAATTCTTGGTAGCTGTGATTCAAATGCAAATTAAAGATTTTGTGATGGAGAAATTATCCTGGATTACCCACACATACCTTAAATGTTATTCCAGGTATTGTTAGAAAGAGGAAACAGAGTGAGGTTTCACACACACACACAGACACAGACACACACACACACACACACACACAGCAGGAGCAAGAGCAAGTGAGAGTGACAGCAAAAGTGAGAGAGAGAGAGAGAGAGAGAGAGAGAGAGAGAGAGAGAGGGAGGATGGGAAGATAGAGGTAAAGGTTAAAGTGATGTAGCCACGAACCAAGGAGTGGAGTCCCAGGAGCCATCACAATGGTAATAGATTTTCTTCTAGAAATTCTGGAGGAAGAATGGTCTTGATGAAAACTTTATTAGGCCCAATGATAACACTGAGGATTTCTGCACTCCAGAACTGAGAGAAAATAAATGTCTCTTCTTTTAAATCACCCAGTTTTGATAACTCATCATATCATCACAGGAACAATATCATAACTGCTTTTTTTTTTTTTTTTTTGTGGTGCTGGGGATCGAACTCAGGCCCTTGTGCTTGCAAGGCAAGCACTCTAATCACTGAGCTAAATCCCCAGCCCCATCATAACTGCTTTTTAAAAATCATTCCAGTTGTTATCAATTTCTTGGTTCCATTTTCTCATTGTTCTTTCTTAAACTCATTCTCAGATATTACAAAATTATTATTTTTCCTTTCTATTCATTTAGATTATCTGTGTATGCAACAATTTCTGTAACTGTGTAAACACAATTTCTGTGGCTTAATTTTGGAACGCTAAGTCATAAAACTATGTCTATCAGTCACTGCTGAAATTCTCAAATGAATAATTTATTTTCCATGAAACAAATATTTATCAAACTGTATGTCAATTAAGTCAAGTAATTATACCCTTAAGAAATGCAATTTTCAAATGTATTGTCTCAAAATTATATTGTACAGATGTTCACACTTTAATGTGTATCTGTCTGGAAAACAATAAAGTAGCTGAGCCACACAAAGACAGACAAAATAAAACAAACTATTTGAATATTTCCAACATTGTGGCTTGATTTTGTTAGAGTTATGTGAATAGAATCAAATTCAAAGATTAACTGACATGAGTAACAGAATAATGCAAGTCATGCTCCTCTAGTGAGTAAAAGAATCTCTGGCACTTTCATCTGTGCACCATATTGTAAGTCAACGGCTTCGCTGCTCTGAACAGTACCCTAGTGGCCAGGAAAGGTATGCGAAGCATCTCAGAGTACCTGCTAACTAGCAGTGAGAAGCTTTTATAGTAGTTCTGTATTTCATCAATCAATCTAGCAACACACAAAAGCTGTATTTCTTTAGTCTCCAAAAAGCTACTTATAAAATGACTAAGTTCACATCTCCAGAATAACTAAGAGTTACCTCTTGCGTAAAAAGAACGAGCCTGGCTTGATGATTGCTACTCTAACTCTAATGTTCTATGAGTGTAAGATATTGACCCGGATGACCACTCTAGTCTTGGTAGACTCAGAGTTTTCAAATGGACTAGGCAGGTTGTGCTGTGGCTGAGCAAGGAAAGCGGCCAGACACCAGCGGTTTTGGTGTCTTAGTGGTACTGACCTTTGAAATACAGGGCTACGACTTGTACTTGGCAGAATTTCTTTTATGATGAAGCTTTTTCTATAATTTTCAGAGTACACAACATTTGCCATATGCAAATGTTTCTCTTCTGTTTATTTCATTCAGATTATTTCAAAGCATGCTTTGAAACAATGAGTGGTAGAATCACTATGTACAGTTTTGTCCTCAGTTGACATGTTTATTTATTTTTATCCAGCTTACAGTTAAAGTCCAACATGAGCTCATCTCTCATGCTAGGGTGGAATGTGTGCCTCACAAGTGCGAAGGAAGAGATCCAACTCTTTTGCATCCTTGGAGATTATTTCATGAACCAAGGTTCAATTTAGAACTCTGAGAACTGTGACTGATTATTTAACTCTGCTAGGAAATACATTAAACAATCTGAATGTCCAGATAAAACTCAGAAATTATTTTTAAAACATTGTGAAGTTTCCAAAGTTGTATGTGACTTTATATCTCGGGATTTTGAGGAAGAGGAATATAACATTTAAGAAAATGTAATTAATGTTAAGGCTTTGGGGGACTAGTAATTAAAATGTTTCTTGTAAGGTATTTATATAATTGTATCACATTTATAACACTTTTAGAATGATTTGTAAAAACTTTGCAACTGACAGGTACTGTGATCCTGATTAGATCATTTTGTTCCTACATGCTGGAGGCAAGCAACATAGTTCTGCTCTTAAATTAATAACAATAACAACACAAAAATGTATTTCTGCCTTGGGAAGGATTAACTTTCCCAGAAGAGAAACAAGAAAGATTCTCGACCTTTCTGTGGTGTCCCACTGTTGACTGCTCACTGAGACACTGTCCAGTTTCCACTCAATTGTGCAAGGGTTGGAAATGAACATCAAACCTGCCGATTGTTGATAGTTTCCCTATATTCCAGTGTTTTTGCATCTCAAGTCATTATGCCCACAACGCTACAAAGAAACTCCCCCTTTTTTTTTCAATTTATCATTCTATTTGTAGAACAAAAATGTTTAAATAGTAATGCAACTAATAATTTAATAACTGTTTTCTTGGTAAAATCTACTTTAAGAATATAGCATACTAAAAATACTTGTGTATGTGAGATTTATATATGCACAACCTCCCATTTATGAAAGTGATTCTATGAATGCCTAGAAAAGGAATTATTTTAAATAGTTAGTCTTTATAAACTAATATTCAGTCCTTCCTCTATTCTCTCCATCAAAAATAATGGTAAAAAAGCAAAATAAGATAAATGCTAACAAAGAAAACCTTCCAAACTGTCTTCCGATATTCTGACCTACAGTTCTAATAGAGGATCCTGAGATAATGAGCTAAACACGCAAAAATCATTTCTCTGCTATTGTTGGGGAAGAAGAAGCAATACCTTATTTCTTGATCTACAGGTTGAAGAATTAACCTTTGGTAATGGACAATCGCTCACTTGTAGACATCTTTATACTGGACTATTTTTACTTGCTAGCTGTGCAACTAGCAGCAATTACTTAAGTGCTCTACACTCGTTTTCTCCTTTATAAAATGAACATTTGGAAAGTGTTCTCCTAATTGTACAAACAAAGCGCTTCTGTCATATTTGTTATTACTATTCCTGCTATTATTTTTATTGCCTGAAATAATTACTTTCTAATATAGATATGTACTTAGAGATACAGCTCCATTAATGCTCTGGAAAAAAAGCCTACGGATATGTTGTGGTATTTAATTTACATATATTTATATATAAGTAAAATATAACATTATTACATAATCATAGTGGATCTGTTCAAGATAATGCTGTCATAATAAATTATTTCAAAGAGATTTGGAAGTATGGACTCAGTTGTTTAAATTGTTTTAAAAGTGTTTTTATAAAAGGAAGTTTTATTCCTATTATCACCTATCTCTAACAGAACCCATATGCCCACATATGCCTAATTTACCAGCCCTATTACTGCGTCAGTACAATGTCGCATTAGCAAGTTCACATCTAATTTACTAGCTAACACACATCCTGGAGTCTTTTTAGACAATTCCCAAGCCTCCTGCTTTCTTCGAATCAAAATGAGTATCTTTCCTTGTTGGTAAATATATGGGTTTTCAGATGACAACTGTGCAAGCTGGTGAGCCTTGTTTTTCTAACTCATGTTTTAATTAATTTTCTCTCCAACTTGCTCCATTTTGAGTTTTCTTTTCTCTCAGATGTTTTCATTACTTCCCAGGGAATAACACCTCTGTTTTGAATTACAGATTTGTTGAAAACATTTTAGGTAATTAAGATGATAACAAAGTCAAGACTCAACCATGATCATTACAGCATCTCTTCACTTGTTGAATCAACTATTATGCATACCAAAATTTAAATAAATTTTCATTTTCTCTTCAGGTCGCACTTGAACCACAAAAATAATGGAGATAACTTTTTTCCAGGCTAAACCCAATGCTTATATGTTAAAACACAGTGTCGCTGACAAATAGCCATGTAACTATCGGTTTTTATGCACTTCCATTGTGATAATGAGTCCACAATACTTTTATTAATCTGTAATTCCAAATATATTTGTTTTAAATTAAAAACTGACAGTCATTCAGACAGTCTGAAATAAGAAAGGGGTTAGATAGGGGTTAGATAAGTGAGGTATTATTTCCAAGTGATCATTAAAATAAAATAAACTGAAAAAGTTTTAGCTTTATTTTGAAAGATTGCAAATGATAAGCTTTTAAAATATATTAATATATTGGAAGGTTCCAGTAATATAATTAAACCCAGCACACGCGGACCAAGTCCTGCTGCATCTACAGAGTAAAACTGTAAAGAAGACTGCGAAGTGCAGAAGGAGAACTGGTTCCCAGCCATTTCCAATTCTGCCACTTAGGAAAAAGATCCAAGTCACAATACTAAGAGGAATATCATGAGAATACTTGTTAATCTTTCATGTCTGCTCTTTGTAGACAGCGCTGGCTGATGAATCTATAAAACAGGTTGCCTTACTGAAAAGCAACGCCCTTATTTGGGTGCTTCCAAACAAAATAAACTTTAAAATCTTATGAATATAGTTGAGCCAAAGAGAAAAGAAACGTGGAAAAAAGAAAAGCAGAAGCATTAAAAATGTTCCTCTTTGAGCTGTTTGGATATTAGCTATATTTTGCATATACGTCTCTTATTAAATCATTGATAATAGTTATTAGGTCAAAATATCAAGGCTGCAAGTGGTCTGATCTAATTCTTTGTCATCACGAAACCATCTAAGCATTCATCTTGGTAAAATATCTCTGACTCATTAAATTTCCATGTTAACCTGATAGTTTTCTTAAGTTTAATTTGAGGTAGATGAGAACCACAGTAATTCATTTTAACAAGTGTCACTGTAGGCAAACCCCTTAGGAAGCCCCTGTAATTATTTCACACTAATTATCTGAGATAGTGAAAGGTTCTGTTTTATTACTTCGACAGATGATGCTTCAGGACAGTGATATTTTACTTTCAAAGTGAAAACGTCATTACCTGGGTAGAGGTTTTTTTTTTTTTTTTTTTTTTTTTTTTTTTTAGTACGCTCTAATATCTTCAATAAGCTCAACTGCAATTTGTTTTCTATTTTTCTATGTTGAGTTTCACTAATTAAATGCTGTTCCATTATTAAGCTTTGTATTGCTAAAGGCAGAGATAAAGACCACATAAATGGAAACTTTTAAGAAAACAACATTAGCCTTAGTATTTTTTACCTTATATGCTAAACACAAATTTCATTTTCTATTTGCTACTAAAAGAGCTCAAAAATTAATTCCACTAATTTTAAGTGCCTTCTAATCCCACGTATTTAGTTCTGTGATCATTTTTATCTTTGAATAACAGTCATCATTCTCCCTTCCTCTTATTGTCATAGACATCCAGTTTCCATGGAAACCATAGAGAAAGAATGAAACGGCCAAACACCTCCATTTTAAGTCTAAGTTGATGGGATTTATTTCCTAGGAGTCTCCATTATTTTGACAGGTAAGAATACGTACTGTGGTCTAATAAATATTATTGAACAATGGTTGATATCTTAAAACCGTGAAATTGTGTTTCTAACTAAAAGAAACTAATACTTTCTGTTGAGATTATTTGGTGGTGAGACATGGAAGGAGTTTTGTTTTCTTCTTTATATTTTATCATTCTGTTCGAATTTTCTGTTACCATATAAAATAACAATACTAATAATCTTTAAAAAGAGAAGTTATTTGTTGCATTCTTGATAAATATATTTTATGTTTACTAAATTTCTCTAATCCGGTGAAGTTAGGTTTTAGGTATACAGGTAGAATAGAAAAACAATTCTTCAATATACAGAATTGGGTTTACAGATCTCTTATTAAATCTACTTGGAGCTTTGTTCAAAGAATTAATTACTTCACTCTCTTTGCATCTCTCCAAATAGAAAGTTAAAATTAAGAAACCATTTCCAACTTACATACAAGGTAATTGTATTTGCCTTTGAAGGGATACAGAGGAAATTGGCTAAGGTATTTCTGGCAAGGAAGACTTAATTCCTGCTTCTAAATATTTTGTTAGATGTTACTGTTTTGCAAACAAAGGCATAGGTGTCTTTTACTTCAAGAAGAATAAATTTCTCTGAAATAAAGATCTTGGTTAATAAAAAGATAGGGAGTTAAGTAAGACTTCAATAGTAAAGTGTGTGAAAAAAATAGTAAAATGTGTGGGTTCTGAGAAAACAGAGACAGTTTCTTTTGCTTTTCTCACAGTAAAAATAATGGATCATTTCTAAAGTGTCATATTTTTCCTTTACTATTTCCTCTGCGAGAAGGAGAGTTTGGCAAATGACTGAAAAAATGGGAGCACTCTGTAGCTCCTTGAGAATTCAACTGCAATCACTTTTAACTGCTGGAACTTCCTGTCCACTGAAAACTATAGACTGAACAGAAGATATCACGAAGTTCATTACAACAACAAGATGAAGCTCTTGGCAAAGACAAAAATAATGAAAGCATGAGTGAAAGAGAGGCTGAGAGTTCAAAAAGTGTGTGTGTGTGTGTGTGTGTGTGTGTGTGTGTGTGTGTCCTTTCTAAAACTCAGGCGATCCTTTCCCTTTAAAGCCTAACATAAGAAAGTAACTTCTAATGCAAGCTAAAGTCCAATACCTAAACGAATATTCTTTTCTTTTTATATAAATATTTCATACCTTAGGAAGTCACCAAGTCTAAGGAAACTATGGTATTTATTGATATCTGGGAACTTTTTTAGTTTAACTAGTATCAGAAGCCAAGTTCTCATCCTTGACTTCCCTCTGAATTAACAGGAAGTCCATTTTGGATGTGAAAATCAATAGTAAATGGGAGTATTAACCTAGAAAAATTTGATATGAAAGTTATTCTAAAGGAATTATACATCTACTTCTTATCTTAATATGCATATTGTGAACTATGACACATAAAAAATAATTCCCCAACCACCTCCCACTGAAAAAGGTATAGAAGTGAAGAATCCCTTTAGCAGTGACCACTTATTTAGTGCCATTTCTGCCTAAAAAGAGCCAGGTTTTCTCGAGAAATGGCTGATTTTTAGAACCAGGGAGGAAATGTACATGAAGAATCCGGGCATTGTGTTTTCTAGAGAGCAACAGAACCCTTGGCAATTAATGGGTTGTGCCAGAGGAAACCTGGCACTACCCTGAAGAGGCTCCCATGGACAAATGGAATAAACACATTAAAATATAAAAATTCACAGTGGTACAAAAAATGAGCAAAAGATAAGATTAAAGACTTTGTCACCAAGAAGTAAGCAGGGTGCCAATTAACTTACACTAGATTTCTAGCTATTGAGGGACATTTTTTTTGACAAAAACATTTTGACAAATTTCTAGATTTAACACCCTTAAGTTGATATAGATGTCCCGTCTCAGCACTCAGATAAAAATCCCGTAATTTCTCTCATTAAATAGCACCACAACCAACAACACAATTACTGCATTTCATATTAAATTGTAAGTTTTTCAAGAGAAGGATGTATCTTCTGTATTTTCTATGCCTAGTACACATCTGGCATCTTTGAATTAAAAAATGGTTTAATTTATTCCTCATAATAATGATGTACTATTTTTTTGAATATGGAGATGACACTTCTAGCCTATGATTGGATGGACATGTGCTTAGCATACTGAAAGATCTGCACCTTGTCCCTTTCACTCTCTTGCTTTCCCTGATCCAGCTGCACACATTTTCAAGGCAAGTAGCTGAACAAGAAAAAGTACTCTTTAGTCATAAGGTGAGTCTAATTATTCAATACACACAATTCAAACAACTGATTTTTAAAATGAAATTGAGTTATAATGAATAGTACAAGCAAATTAGGAGAAAAGCATTTATATTAAGTCCTCATTATGGTTTCCAACAATTTTGACTCCAGTATACATGGTAAAATAATTTTTTTAACCATACCCATCCTTTATATTTTGTGTGTGTAAATGTATGTGTGTGTGCATGTGTATGTGTGTATGAAAAGCAACACAAAGTAATAGTAGTAATATATCGTTATGCTGAAATAATGAAAATGCTGGTTATAATCCACTAAATGACCCCTTCTCATTTGTAAGCCATAGTTTCAAAACCACTCAAATGGTCACCTGTTTTATAATCCTGGCAGTTTACTATTTTAATTCATGATTCCTCTTTGAGGTCTTTTAAATAATTCCAGATCCTATGTCTTCCTAACTTTTGATTTCATCTCCAGCTCCAAAATTCCAACAGACTCTGTGCTATAAATGTTTGCTTTCTGGATCTGATGACGTGCAGATGACAGCAACTCCTGGGCTACTATGGCTGCATCTCTGTTTCTGGCTCTCTCCTCCATCAGCAGGAAGTGAAACTGACCAGCGTGTAGATCCTGGAAGCACTTTGGGAATAGTAATCATGTCAAAGGGCAGCACATGACAATACAGCATTGTGTTGGCAGAATCCATTGTTAGTGATTACCACAAAGATGGAATTTAAAGAATGTCATGCCCTTTATTTCTAAAAGTTAATGAAACCATGTTGGTGCTACTTCTAACGTAAAAATGCCACTATTTGGAGAGACTGTCAAATTTGTGATTTCTGTCCTCAGAAGTACCTCACATTTTGCCTGTAGCCTATTTGTTCCTTTTTGTGGTATATTCCATTTCACAATATATTACTTGTATTATGTTACCAATGTAATATTAGCCATCTATTATAAATGTTTATTTCACCTAAAATCTGTTTTTATGCTTTCTGTCTTAGTACAATGCCCAGGGTGTTACATGAATAGAAAGAAAATTCATTGTATTTTACAAGGTAATTATATTTGAGGCTATTGCATTGATTTAATATCCAGTGTAAAAATGCTGGTCAACAGTGTGCAGAATCAAGCTAAGAATGAGTGTTTTCTTAGCTTCAGCAATTTTACCAACTCTAGTTTCTTAAAACCAAAGTTTTAGCATCTAACAAAATAGATTCTTCGGTAATTAATTGTCTCATCTTGTTTAAAATTCTGCTTCTTTGAAGAAGTAAATATGATTTCTGTAAATCTTAAGTATTATGGAGAAACTGTGAATCTTCATTGAATGTAAATAAATTACTGTGTATAATTTGGTTTTGTGCTAACATTTGAATTAATCAGGTTTTGGCAAACCCTGCCCTTATGGAATTTAAATACTCATTAGATGGTAATCATGATACTTTAATTGCACCTAAATGTTCCTCTTGGAAGTGAAACTATAGGAAGGTAAGGCACATTTTCACCATTTAAAAAAATCTGTGCTTAATAATAATATAATTTTAAGTGTTTCCCCCCAAAATTTGCATTTATTTTTGTCCTATTTATATCAGTGATTCTTAATAATGGATGATTTTGTCCCATCCCCCTGGAATATGTTTGGTAATGCTTAGAAACATTTTTGATTGCCATGAGTTTGAGGCTTGGAGATTACGATATAATACTGGAATCTATTGGGTAGAGGTCAGTGATGCTACTAAACATTCTGCAATTCATCAGACAGTTCCCTCCAACAAAGAATTATTCAGGCCTAATGTCAATAGGGCAGAGGGTGAAAACTCCTTGCTTATGTGTATAGCTCTGTGATATTTCTACAATTACAAAAAGCAGCAAAAGGCTAAAGCTTATAAAATAAGCTTATCAATAAGTGTACATAGGCTTATTTATGAAACTATTAAAAATTATATGATGGAAGTAAATAGTTGAACGGGCTCATCTAGAAGGAAATGAGTATCTGCAAATTACATAATGTAGCATGATATCTGACAATAGTTGGTCTAACTCTAAAATACCCTATGAGTCATAGCAACAGAAATTATAAAATAATACAATGAACCATATAAATTGCCATATTGTAGGCTGAAAATGGTCTAATATTGTCAGGTTCATATGGTGCAGTTAATAAAATGAATTAAGCTATTTTAGTTTTATTTTCTTGGTAATGGCATCATTAAAAAGCAAATGAAGAAAAAATAAAATATCATACGTGCATTTAAATAATAATGTAGATAAAGGAATTATGTAAGGCAGATAAGGTGTCTTCATTTGGTCATACAAAAGAGCAATGGTGTGAGATCTTTCTTCTCTAGTACATTGTTTGACTTCCCATAATATGTATGCTTTTTAAAGAAAGAATATTTTCTGGTTTCTTATGGATGCAATAAATACTTGAAAATATGAGCTATAAAAACATACCTGGTATAATGAGATTATTTTTATGTTACTATTTTACAGTATCTCTTAGGTTTTAAAAGTTAGGTGGTATAATTATAATAATCTAGATAATTACAGTTGTGTTTGTCTTAATGAATATATATTCTGAAAAATCCAACCTTATGTAATGTTCTCATGAAGTGAACGTCACAGGGCATCCTTTCCCAAACTAGCACGGCTTGAACATCACTAGGCAATGGAATCTTACAGCACAACCATTGTACATATGACTCGTTGTTGACCAAAACATGCATGACCACAATCAACAAATGCTTCTGTCATAGTCCTGTTTTCCCGAACTCTCTCCCTGCTCCCATATATACTTGTACCTTGACATATGAAGTTATTGTTCTGATCACCTGCATCAATGTAAAAGAGAATATTAATGCTCATTGATATCAACAGCTTTCTGAAGAAAATGGCCAATACACCCCTAGATCACAAAGCACTCTCCGACATTTCTCTGTTCACAAAGGTGTCAACTTTTTTGAAGCCCACTTGAAATGGAGAATTGATAAACAGACTAACACATATTCTCTGCTATTAGTTGAATTGTTTGGTTAATAAACTAAAGAGACTTGAGAGAGAAGTAACAGGAGCCCCATTAAGAAGAGTCTATAAGAATAACACAGTCACTAATATAATAATGAGGAGGGAACTTGGAAAAACAGCTCTTTGAATCCAACTGTAACATGTGGATTAGCCAATATTACCAGTATAATAGACATATCATGCTGGAAAAGGTTTTCAGGGTCATTTCAACAAAAACAAACTTTTAAAAAAACTGATGGGAAGTGACTTATAGACACAATGACTCTTACTTTTCAAGTCCTTAAACTGAAAGTGGCCTTAAATTCATCATTTTAGAAGCTGTTTTATCCTCTTTTCAAGGACATTAGGATTATCACTATTCAAAACGCTCAATTAGTAACTCATCTAGACTGTCTAAATTGTACAGTTTCTGAACACGAGAGCAAAAGCTTTCCTTATATATGTGCGTATCTGATATACTTAGGGAACAGTCTGGCTGTCTGAAGTAATTAATACAGTATATAAAGTTGATTAATGCTTGCAATTTATGCATTGGAACAAAATAATGCAGGATGTGTAAGTGGCTCTCAGCAAAAGCTGTGTTTCACTACTACGTCTCATCTGCCCCTAATAACATTTCAAGGATGCAAATTAATATAGTATATTATGTTCAGTGGAACAAAATGATTTATGCTGCCATTTTAATTCATTACTTAAAAATCATTTCTTTCTGAAAGGATCCATGGGGGAAATATTAGTATAACGTTTTTCAGTTTCAAAGGTACTCTATAATTTTCTAATGCCATTTTATTGAAAGATAGTCTGGCTTATTATCATATCTCTATGTCATATTGGAAAGAGAAAATTGTATGTGTAATGATGAAGAAGAAAAGTGCTATATCTAAAGGCTAATTTACTTACCTACTATGAATTATCACAATCAACTTCAAGCAAAACTACATAATTTTGGTGTAAATACTTTGAAGAACCTAAGCACTATTAACAGTACCTTCAAATTAGAAGAGAAAAGAAATATGACCTTTACTAAAACATAGACCCACAAACTATTTCATGATCCTGAATAGTCTGTTTTCTCTTGACAACTACAAACATTGTCTTCATTATAAATGCAGAAAAATAGCAAAGGTGAAGATAATGTTTTTATAGTAGGTAGTCATGCTTCTAAAAAAAGTCTTAATATGCACATTTTAAACATCTTAGAAGCCTAAAGATAAAAACTAGAAAGGGTTTCAGGACTGACATTTTTACAGATCAGGTAACAGGCCCACGAGGGCTAGGTTGTTTAGTCAGACTCACACGGAGATTATAGCAATAGTGCTATGACTAAAGCATGCTCTCAAACTTCCAAGAACTCTCTTCCCTACTTAGCCTCACCAAGAGAACTCTTCAGTACAGAACATTAGTACCCTTTCCCTCACTAGGTTCAGAAGTTTTCTCTCTAAAGTGGCTCAACCTTAGTAGTATATTCGCAAGGAACATCCATTTACATACAAATGACTCTAGTTTATCCTTCTTTATGGCAGTGTAGTACTCCACTGTGTAGAAAAGCCACATCTTCTTTAGCCATTCATTGGTCGTTGGGCATTTGGGTTGTTTCCAAGACCTAGCTATTACAAACTGCGCTGCTATAAACATGGTTGTGCATATATCTCTGTGGTATGATGATTTTAACTCTTCTGGAAAGTTCCCCAGTAGGGGAATAGCTGGATCAAATGGAACCTCTAGTTCTAGTTGTTTGAGGAATCTCCATGTTGATTTCCACAGTGGATGGACCAGTCTGCATTCCCACCAACAGTGGAGGAGAGTTCCTTTCAGACACTCATGAGCACACATCGAATTGTTTCTCTGCTACGAGAAACCATAACTGTAAATAAGGACAAAGTAGTGTAACGGATATTATATAAAAGGAAGATAATATACAAAGGAGAGGAGTACTAGAAAGAAAGAAGGGGAAAAGCAGGAAGGGAAAAAACGGAAAGAAAGGGGAAAGGGAAATCATGGAGAATTGTAAATAAACCTGCTGTAAATAGGGATGGAGGGAACAGAAGGGAGGGGAGGGTAGAGGGGGGAGAACCAAGAGACACCATGTACAGGTACAAAACAAACATGTTAAATGTGATCAATATATGGACAATGTACTAATATATGTTCTTGGTTAAAAAAATAAATAAATAAAGTGGCTCAACCTTATCTGCAAAGAAGTTTTAGAATGATTCTATACTCATGCCAGTGAGAGAACCATTCTTCACTCAAGAAAAAGGACCTTCCAATGATTTTCTTTCCACTGAAACTGTTACTAAGAACACAAATGGATCTAGTAAGTATTACTTCTCTCTTTTAAAAAGAATCACAAACATGCATAGGGCATGATGCATACCAAAAAATACATATATTAGATTGCTGGGATTTCTGTGGAAGTTTGGGGATGGGACAGGCCAATCTCACTGCCATGTGAGATGTGATTACTCATAGGATATAAAGAGCGCCTGATGTTTTGAAAGTAAGTTTTAATGGTCCTTAGCTAATACAGTAAGTGTGGAAAAGAAACCTCCTTTGTGAAGGAAACAGAGTCAACAACCAAGTCCTTTTGTTTTTACCAAGCTAGCCAGCAGCACAAGAGTTTTCAGTTCTCTTTAGTCCCGTCCTCTGTCAATTAAAAAAAGCTTGCATGCAGGGGCATACTGGATTCACATTTATAAAGTCTTATTATCTAGGAAGTCTTAGAGACAAGCACTGGAGAAAAATGAGCAAATGGCTTTTGAGTTTTAAAATTTTCAATGAAATAGGAAAAAATACTCAGATCCAAGACCAAGTGGTTTTATCTTGAAAACCATTTTCTATAAGAGCAATCATGTCAGCTTCCTTCTCCTCAAAAGAGAAATTTACTTTGATGCTCTTTGTAGTAACAAACACACTAAGTATTAACCTGGTATCGGTGGCTTTAGAAACTGTTCTGCGCCTCTTCTGGCCTGACCACGTCTACCAGAATATAAAGCGAACAGCTCTTGCATGATTGAAAGCCAACTTATTAGTTCAAGGCCAAATACTGCAAAATTTCTCTTGTTTCCTATCTTTTACTCTACAACAAAATGGAAAACAATTTTTATTGCCTAGAGACAGTAGCTGTCTTCCCACCACTCAATCTACAATTGGTCAGCAAGTTCTAATTCTGCGTTGAGGGCTATTTCATAATGCCATTCTCAGTGTTCTTTCCGTTTCATTGGCTTTAGTTTTCAACAGGATATTGCTCACTTGAAATCTTTCCATAGGGTAAAAACAAATTTCTAGGCTCATTTCCCTGAGAACTGCCTACATGAGATCAAGTTATTTTAAGTACATCGTTGGTAAGATTGTGGGAATACTAAGATCATTAGTCCAAAATGTCTGGCAGAAAAACACTAATAAGAAAGGCCC